>KN884549.1:0-19047 GCA_000934455.1 Apostichopus parvimensis
TGACTATCACTACTGCAGAGATTATGGTAACAAAATACATACTTATTCATAGCCAAAACTAATGCAAAAGTTGGAATAATAATAAGGTTGCCAAACATGCTGTATAAATCACATGAAAACAAAGGACAAAATCAATGAGATTTATGACTGTTATGTAACAACCATAGATATTAATATATAAGTAAATTATATTTAAACTGTCAAGTGGAGTTTACCACAGAATATATGTATTCCATCCCATGCAATAGGTACATTTCTGGAAGCTTTATCACAAGCAAACAATCGTCAAATCAAAATACAAATTGCAAAATAACACAGCAGTTACATTTGTCATCAGAATACCAATCCTATATTTCTCACACATTGTATAGACAAACTATTAACAAGATATTCTGGGATCTCTTAAATCCAGATGGCATGTCCTCTGCAGTAAACCATCCATATCCTTAAAACTGAAGATGATTCGGAGGCCATGAAAACTAACCTCACTGACAAATGTTTCTTATCTGCAGGACATTTCAAAGTTACTATTATATATACTAATGAGTCTATATTGATATAAATGTCAAGATCTACTACCAATGATATCTATGAAACTACTTGTTTGTAAGCTTGCCTCATCAACAATTTACATTTCCTAACCCACATTCACATATATGCTTGTTTAACTTTTCCCCATTTCAAGACAAGTTTTACTCCTAATATTAGAAGGAGAAATATCAGATCTTTATGCATGTATATTTTGAAACAAATCGTGCCTAACACAGCCAGTATTCAAGCCAAGGGCACTGAACTTGTCCTGAAGCCAAATTATCATAAATTTTCATTTTCATGAATGGTGCTTATGATATGAGCTTCAAACATGTAATTCCTAGCTTCCTGAGTGTAAGTAAAGAGGGCGCAGTTACTCCATCTAAGCATCCTAACCCCCAACCTCTGAACCTGGAAAAATAAATATTTGAAATTTGGGTGGTAAAGGTTGTCTTGTCAACAAACTATGGCTATAATAAATATAAAGTTACAAACAACACCACTCCTTACCTTTATGGGACAAATTAATAGTAATATCAATGGCCATCTGTAGCCAACTGAATGCCTAAAACTATTTTCAACAAGAAATGAAGCATCAAGTTATAAATAAAGAGATATCTATGTTCAAGATGAAGATAATATTGTGCTAGATCACTAAATTAATTCCTGTTTCACTATGTAGTTTACCAGTCTCTCCCTGTTGTTAGTACAATCTATACATCTATAAATATTGCCAGAGGGCTTGTAAAAGATGATGTCCAGATTGCATTTTAGAATTAACTTGACAAGTGTATTGGTAGTATTTTATTCTGTCGGCTATTTGTTTTTTATTCGCCTTTTCATTTCACTCTTTCAACATATACTTTCGCTAGAGCATGACTACTCTATTTGGTTACAACCGAACTTTGACGAAAGAAACTGACTCATCTGAAGAATATGTCCAGTTGGGAGTACCACAATTTAATCTTCAACGGAATAACAAGTACCATATCCCACGTTGCCATACAATATTTCAGAAACTTACAATGAAAACTTTCAAATTTCTGTGACAGTTTTTCATTAATTTGTGTGCAAAACTTTTTGAGGACATTGTGTTCACTATACTGTTACAGTGGCACAGATATCACCAGCAAGCAAAGCATATTTAGGTTTCATTGTAAAGTCCCTAGAAGGTATAAAATTAAGTGATGGAGACACACACACACTAGTATAATTAAAATAATGGCAGAATTGCAGATATTTCAAAACATCTTAGATAATTATTAATTTCCTTCTTCAGATGCACTGAGCAAAGCTAGAAGTATATTTTCTTCTTTGCAATACCATTCTTATTGTAAATACTGCCATTAAGATGTTATGACAAATGAACAGCCAAGAAAAAAAAAATGTGTAAACATAGTCAACAGATGTCATAGGTTTGTGGTAAAATTCTGAGGAATATGAAAGGAACAAATTATTGCAAATAAAGATTTCTGTCTGTGTCTGTGACTTCACACAAATCAACTTGCATAGGAAGCTTGCATCTGACTTTTCTTGAAAGGCGATTCTGGTCGTGGGACGAATCTTGCCTCGTTGGACGTAGCATAAGCGCTACCGGATTTTGTCGTTGAAGAGAAGGAAGCGAAATAGTCTGCGGCAAATGCGACCACATCTTCTGGCTTTCTGAGCAGCAGAAACTGTAAAAAGTCTGCAAGCAGAGCTTTTAACTCTGGGTGCCTTTTCATGTAGGTTGCGTGGTCTCCTTTAAGTTCCTCCTAAATAGTCAAAGAATAAAACGATGCATCATCAGTTCATAGGAAAGCAATTTATCGAATCAAGGAGCATTTTTAGTTTCTTTGAAAAGAATTTTGTGATGGTGTGGAAGTTGCCAGTTTGGGACATTAAACCTCCAAAATGAGGATATTTATCAACCTCTTTTAAACGGTCTCATCCTGCATCAGTACAAGCAAAATATATATCCCTGCATATCATTTTATAACCCATTCTTTCCAGCGAAATATCTCTCTGAAAACGGGTCTCTCAATTTGACACATATATATTGTGACATATCCACCATGAAGACAAGAAAATAATGTAATATCTAATGTTGGTGTTTCTTCTTTCATCAGTGTCACAGCAGGTACAAATACCTCAATAAAATATGTTGCTTTTCAAGAGAAATATCAGCACTAGTTTTCTACATCAACAACACTATAATAACAGAAGCACAATACTAGCATATGCAATTAGGTCTACCTTAATTTGCAGTTTAAACGACTGTGGATTAAAAACGTTTCTGTCATCAATAAGTTGGCTTATGATCAGTGGATGCCACCATTTTGAGTGAGAAGGAATAGCTGATATGGAAAACAACACATGTATCTCATGGTAAGAGCAATAGACTTGTATTATAAAGAACCTCAACCACCTGCTCCTTTCAGGAAAATCTAGAGGAAAGTTTACTTTTTCTTGGGAATTTTTGTTTTTGTCTTTATCCAAATAAAATGTTGTCCAAATTTATAATTGTAATCCTCTGTGTCATTAGAAAAAATTGTTAAATTCAACTCATCTTTACCATTATGAAGTGAAAAACTGTATTTTGTGATAACATTGCATTGCTGCTGGAAGCATACTTGAATTTTAATATCATCAGTCACCAAAGGACCCACCCACTCAAGCTGAAGGACTGTTTTTATCACACAGGGTACATTCTTTCTCTATATACAGAATGATGTTGACTTTCTCATATTAAAACACCATAGAAACGGGGAGAAAGTTAAAACCAAGATGAGCCTACAAAGATGTGGAGAAATTTACATACACGGCAGAAAAATATCAAACTTGAAAAACATGACTCCACACTTTTCTTCTCTAGTTTTGTTTTTCAAAACAAGTTTATACATCTGCACATGTTAAACCGAAAGGCTGAAAAAGGAACAATGGAGGCAAACTTTGAAAGAGCAAAGACATAATTTGCCTAGAATGGAATTTCAACCAATTTCCTCAGGAGTGGCAAACCTTATACAAATAAAAGCCACATGTCTCACGCCACTTTACAGTTTCTATCACACTAAAACAGATCAAGTTTATTACTATCTATGATTCAAAGTTTATGTCATGATAAAATGTACTTGGAAAAGCAATTATACTTGGCCTCTCTGTTGCCCTATGTCCGTTACCTTCACCCCCTTCCTCCCCTCCTTTATCTACGTCAATATTCTTCATCTTACTTTTCTGTCCAGAAACTTTGAATACAGCTGCATGTCTTCCTCCCAGTTGATTGGTTTCTTGGGGATGCTGATGGCAGCTCTCTGTTCATCTTTGTGGATTGGTGGTGGAAGAGCGAGTAACCTCATCATGACTGGTGATCCGACCTGTACACGACTTGTCAGGTGACTGATGTCATGAAAACAAAAAATATGAATTCATGTTGAACAATGTATCCTACATAAGTATTTTTAGTTAAATTTATATCTATTTATCATTGATTTACTCATTTGAAATTTGATTTCTTTATGTGCTTTGGACTTTTGGTCATTGGCTAAAGCCAACATGGTTAATTTGGCCTACCTATATCATTGCGTAGAATTTTTTTTGGCATGAACTTGTTTCAAAATAGAACTATTAAAGTTGTTTCTACAATAGAAGTGGTCTGCAAAGAGCATGACGCTGTATTTCTGGCTATATTAAATCACTGCTAGGCTAACTTCTATTCTTACTTTACAAATTAATGCTCTGATGTGATTACTATTAAACCCTTGTTTGCAGTCTACCTCATGGAGAAGTATTGAAAAAGTTAATATTGAGATGGCAACTGTTTAACTTATGACCATAATTATTGGTTTTTGACACTTTTGTCACCTGATTGAGGAGCAGATTCACGAATGAGGTGAATGAAGGTTAGATGTCTCTTCAAAGGCATTGTTTTCAGCAAATGAAATTCAAACCAGATGCTATTTCATCTCTATCTACCATTCAGCTTCTTACCCATCTGACAGGTAGTAAGTCCCCCTCTACACACCCATCTCACCATCTCTTTCTACCAATTTCAGTTTCTAACCCATCTAACAGGTAGTATGAATCCCCTATACACACCCATCTCACAATCTTATCTACCATTCAGCTTCTTACCCATCTGACAGGTAGAATGTTTCCCCTATACACACCCATCTCACCATCTTTATCTACCACCCATATCACAATCTTTATCTACCATTCAGCTTCTTACCCATCTGACAGGTAGTATATATCCCCCTATACACACCCATCTCACCATCTCTATCTACCATTCAGCTTCTTACCCATCTGACAGGTAGTATGTTTCCCCTATACACACCCATCTCACCATCTCTATCTACCATTCAGCTTCTTACCCATCTGACAGGGTAGTAAGTCCCCCTATACACACCCATATCACAATCTTTATCTACCATTCAGCTTCTTACCCATCTGATAGGTAGTATGATTGCCAAGATGTAGGAAGTCCTTTGAAAGAGTGAATGGTCCTCTCAATTCCTTGCACTGTAACGTCTGATTCCCCAACCTTCTGGTTTCTTTCTTCTAAATTTTTCTATGAAAGAAACAAAACTATGAACTAACTTGCCCCACTTCATGTTTTCAGAGTTCATGTAAAACAGGTATTAACTTAGACCTATTGTAAGACCAACCTGCAGGAGTTATCAGCTAGAATTTGACAAAACAACAAACAAACGAATATTTTAACTACAACTCCGGTTGGGTTTCCATAGGATGTAACATCGTCAGCTGGTATACATGACAGCTACACACTATACTGCAATGGCATAGCACAAATATCAACACAAATGATACATAATGGAAACCTAATCTACTGCAAAAATATACCATATCCATAACTGTAAAATATCATCATTTTGTACAGAAACTGTTACCGTACATATTTGGAATTTGTGTAGTAAATTGCCAATTATGTTTTTCTATGTAGATGCATTATTCCCTGTTAGTTTGCTGAATCAACTAACAAAAACCTCTACTATCACATTTCACTTACTAGACAGTTATCTGAGATTTATCTCCGTTTCTCACAGATGTGAAACTAATACAAACAGAATATAAGATGACATGAACGTATAATGTAACACAGAACCCACATAGCAATCGCTCATAAATATTCATGTACCTCTTACACAACAAAAAATACAGCAACTCATGTTACCCATTTGCAGGAAATTTTAGGAGTATAATTTTCATTCTACGGTTGTCATATTTGTGGTAGATCAGCATTGATGTTCCCTCTACTGAATATCAGGTTCAGAAACATCCTTCTTTGTCGGTGATTATTAATTGATCTGCAGTCATTACAATACTGAAACTTTTCCATATACATCAACCAAACATGTGTCTATACCTTCTTGTGTTAATTCCGAGCACTCATGTACTCATGCGGCTAGAAAGTCACTACTCATTTTCAAATACAGAATCATAATCTAACTGAGCAATGCAAGCATCTTTAAAGTTGCATTTTACATTGTGTCGTCATCCTCACCATGCCATCCATATCAACACATTATTGGATTCCCCTCAACATTGGATATAGATATGTGTGTGTGTGTGTGTGCATGTGCGTTTGTTTTGTATTCGGACCGAGGACTTGAACAAAAGAATTTCAGGTCCTCGGTTGTGATTTCTAAAGAATCACCATGTCCTCAGAAGAATTCTATTGTATGGGGTATTGTTAAGGTTAGGGTACGTGGATTTGAACAATGGAAAATACAATGGGGTCCTCGGTCTGAATGTAATACAAACATGTGTGTGTGTGTAGCAGTTGGCTGATCCTAAGAAGCATGTTCATTAACCCATTTAAGTCCAATTCAAACATTATTGTGCCCAAAAAGTTTTAAGCAATCCTTTTTCTTTTCTCAAAAAAGGTTAATTTTTTTGGGGGCTCATTTTTTTTTCATTCCTGTTATGATTTGGGGGAATAAAGAGACTGATGTTTTTCCTGGACTTATCGTTCCTTTACTAAGACCAGAATGATATTATAATGTAATTATTACATTGTCACATCATTAAATGAGAAGAATACTTACATAGGATGCAGTACAGAGAGCAGCTTCCGAATCGAAAGATAAAAAGTTTAGGTTTGAATAATTTTCTCCTTTTTTAATCATCACCCTCTGAAGAAGTAAGTTTGAACCTGTTGGTAGAAATTAAAATATATTTTGCAACTTTGAAATATCACAATACCAAGTCAAGAATTTCAACACCAAGTCTTCAATAAATTTTCACGACAACAGTCAACAAATATACATAAAATTAATTTATTAATAGAAAAACAAATGCTTGGGCCACCTTGCTGCTTTGATTCACACAATGTAATGATGTCATGCACTACAAAAGTGTACTAAAAAACAATTTACAAGAAAACTGGATTATCCAGACCTCTTTTAACAGGATCTTGGATTATCCAGAAATGTGGATCATCTAGACTCCAGACTCCTAATCCAGCAATTCATAATTAAATACTGCACATGCCTGTTCAGTACAGTCAACTACATGAAATCCAACCAATCAAAAAATGAAACTTTTCTTGTCGTTGCAAACAACAGAGCACCCTTTGTACAGTTTTTTTTAACACTCATGCAACAACTGTAGGCAAGTTACTGTATTCCACATTATAAAACACATTTATTATGCTGGATCAGGACATTCAAATCTATAACAAAAATCTAAAAATAAAGTAGATTACCATGGGGATTGATGATAATGGTGAAAATTTCAGCAATATGGCCATTACTATACTTAAAGTAAAGTTAATCCATCTTAAAACTTAAAATGCATTTTATCGTACAGGTCTTGAAATGATCACAATTTGTAGAACTACACACTGAATATGACCGTTTACACTGTCATTGGAAGGTAACCCAAATGCCTCCTAAACTCACTAACAATGTCACGCAGCCATTGCTGTTACATTCCTCAATCAGCCTGCAAGCATTAAATAATAATTACTTGTGAATGGAGACACATTTCTAAACTTTGAGGTATATTCACATAGGACACACTGTACATTAGATTTGTTTTTGATGCAAACTACAGTTACATATTGCATATTAATTTAACCCAACAACAAAGAATTAGTTATTAGAAATGGAGCCATGGTGAGATAAGACCCACAGTTCAGATTGTGAAGACCTTTGCAACGATTCAATCTCCAAAGTTCCAGTAAGAAGCTACTGTGATTCAAAGTGGTCGACAGGGGCGTAGCGAAGGTTTTTTTGTTGTTGGGGGTGTGGAGTATTTGATTTGCCGACGGACCTGGAAGTGGTGACTGAAATGGGGGAGGGGTCTAAGGGGAAAATTTTTAGTTTTGAAACGTCCTTAGATGCAATCTGGTGCATATTTTAAGTCAAATTTGGCACCGTAGAATTTCCATTTCGATATTACTTTTATGGCAGTCGGCAGAAGAAGAATTAATTGGATAGCGAAGAAAAATTGCATACCGGTACCTTATATTGGAAAGTAGATTATACAAATCGCAGCTTGAAATTAGGAAGTCAGATTCTGATTGCTGAACATTGGTGAATGTAGTTAGGCTTTGCCTACGCCTCTCGGGCTCAAACCATCGCAATGAGTATGTATACCTTTTCATCAATATTTTTAGTTGGAGCAATACCACTTAAAAATATGAAACCGCATGACTTTTTGGAAAAATAGAACAAGGAACTATAGCCTATTCTGGCACTCGTCTAGCTGAGCCTGGCTACAGTATAGCTATACTGACGGCCGTGACATTATCAGTTATTTGCCGAGAGGTTTTAAACTTGCAGGCGTCGGGTGATTGGATTGGTGAATGAGTTTATCAGATGAAGAACTGGAAAATCGAAATAACCGATAAAGAAGCTCCCGTTCTCCTTTTCTCTATTCAGCTTTCCTTCTTTCTTCCCCTTCCGCTCTCTTCACCTTTTCTCCTTTTGCCGACAGACCCAAAATTTGCCGACAGCAACCAAATTATTGGGGGGTGGGACACCCCCCCACACCCCCCCACACCCCCCCCGCTCGCTACGCCCCTGGTGGTCGATACCTGACAGAATCATCTTTTGACACGACATTGCTTGGGCAAAATACACTACTGTTACTACAATAATTGCAATTGAAACAAAAGCTGTATTTTAACACAGCCAGCAAATGAGAGACAACTATGACCCCAAAAGACATGCTCAGTTTGCTAATGTCAATGCGACTAAAATGGCTCATAGATAAATACTTACTATATGAAACTTATATTCTTTTATTAGACTGGCATTTCTTGATTTGATACGTTGTACAGTGCAGTTTGTAGCCCTTCATATGTATACTATCAAGTAAGAATTCTGAGCTTTGTTAAAAAAAAATTTAATAAAATCAAAACTTGTGTCATTAGTATGTGTGTAATTAACCACTAACAATCAAAATCTGTATTCAAGCAATGTAGGCTGATATATTCTGAGATTTATCTTACCTTCTGAAATGAACCCATTCATGGCCTCCACACTAAAGGTCTGTTCTGTTCTCGTGGTATTCTGACGTAAACAAAATGAATAAAGAGAAATTACTCGCATGTAACTAATGTACAGTACCTGGGGTTTCCATCTGCACTGTAATAACTAACAATGTAAAATCTGAAAAATACATACATGTGTGGAGTTAAGAATTCTAAAGGAAACGGATATAAGGATCATTGAGAGACCCATTTTTAGAGAGATATTTCGCTAGAAAGAATGGGTTATAAAATGACTATGCAGGGATATATATTTTGCTTGCACTGATGCAGGATGAGATTGTTGAAACATTTCAAAGAGGTTGATAAGTATCCTCATTTTTGAGGTTTAATGTAGTATGCAGCATTTATCTCCATGCTCCATGCCCTAGACTTTGCAACATGTATCAGCTTTCATATTTCTCTTTATCACATAGCTCTTCTTCCTTGAAAATCACAGAAAGAAGCTTAATAATTGATTGCTTGAGCATCAACACCAAACAAATCGCTTGGTCAGATCTCACCTTGATGTGATTTATTGCGTATTTGGAGAGTTTGACTTTTGGCTAATTGCTTTTGTATGCAGGTACATTAGAATGCATTATGTGGTTCTTGTTTGATATGTTCAATGCTGTGTGTTGCCTCTTATTGTAATTCTTGAAGCTGAATGGAACTCATAAAATGCATTACAAATACGCATCCAACCAGAAACAGACTTTTTGAATAAAGTCCGCATGCAGTAAGCTAGTTCCCATTGTTCCATAATGTGCAGTTTGATTAACATAATATACCTGCACAGCAAATCGATATTGCACTTGACTTAATCCATGAAAAAATAGGGAGAATCGACTCAAAGTCAGCTGCAAACCATGCATGATCATCAGCTAACAGTCTTGACTAAGAGGGTCTTTGGAACAATTAATGGCATAAACAGTAGATTTCTACTGGAAATGTTAGCATGTACCATGACTAAAAAACAATTAAGGGCATAAAAGTAGATTTCTACTGGAAATGTTAGCATATACCATGACTAAAAAACAATGAAGGGCATAAAAAGTAGATTTCTACTGGAAATGTTAGCATGTATACCATGACTAAAAAAAAACAGTACTACTAGTGTTATTCTCTATAGACTTGCATTAAACATTATCCATTGACATGAAGATGAGAATCAAACTTTGAATGTTGTCTCATGTTGAAAGCCTCAAGATGAAATAATTTTATTAATTGAATTTAAACTACTATAACTTCTTCTGAGCTGAATTAGAATCACGTCTAGCTTTACCTCTCAAATTAGTTCCCTGTATAATATGCCCTCCTCTAATAGTACAGAACATTTCCAACACAGAAGAGCCCTACCTTAACCTAAGATATTCTCGTCTGTCACATAGTTATTGCATAGACAATCTGAAAACTGCCACTTCCACACACTGCATATATGTACAGAACAAAGTTGCCACTACAGGTATACACACTACCATGTCTAACGTCAAAACCCTCCGTATTTCACAAAGGACTGATTAAGCAAATATTTCTTAGAAATTTGGCCCCTTTTGTTTGATAAAACTTGAGAGAAGTTCTTGCTTTGGAAATATGAAAGGTGAGAAAAGTTGATGATGAACATGAAACTCAAGTGAATCTCCTTGACATTTAGTAGAAAGGCCTGTCAAAGGGGTCCGTTAGATTGTGTCGTTTGTCAAGGAAGGCTGGCCAATGAAAAATTGTTAAGTTGATGCTGACTAACTTCACACTTGCTGGGAACAGCTTAACACAAAACATTGTGTAGAGATGAATTGCTTTGCATTATTCAACTTACAAATTACAAAAGTTTGAAACATGCAAGGAGTTTTACACTTCCAAAATAGAGTCCTCATAAAATGTTGGGCAAAATAAATTGTGGAGCATAATCCCCAAAACTTACTGGTTTGGGGATTTACGAGCGACGATACTTACCTGTCTTCCACTCCACATCTGCACTTTCCCATCTACCTGACTACACATTGGAACATTTTAGCACTGTGCCTTCACTCCCTTTGCACCGCCCACTTACACCTCCTTCCGAATCTGCCACCCAGGAAGAAAACTATACGTTTTGTTAGCAGAATCTGCTTAGTGCTTTTTACCTTTTTTTACGATTTTCGTGAATCGCATCTTGGATCTTTTCAGACACATGAACATTTTTCCCGTCCATTTCAAGATGCACTCCATAAGTATCATTTCATTTTGATCATATTTTTTACATACTTTGCCCTCCCTATCTGTCCGTTTTGACCGTATACCCGTTATTCGTATGTTTGTACAGGTACCAGTTGCGTTGTACATTGTAGGCATTGCCTTCCCGACCGTTCGCGGTTAAGGCTTGGTCTTTAAGCTCCCACCACTAATTGGTGGTCTTTCTTGGACTAGGCCCCTTGGTGCTACCCCTGTAGCCCGTTCACAGGATTCCTCCGGTCTTTTGGTGGGGAGGATTTGTCTTACTTAGCGCGGGTGTGTCCTACCAAGTTTGTGTGTTTGCCATTTGCAAACTTTGTGTTTGGTTTCTAACCTCCTACTGGGGGGAATGCATGCATGTACACATGGCTTACGATCTGGACCAGGCCTCGAGACTAGGCATTAAGTTTGCCTCTACATTTATGTTGGCGGCAGAACTGCTCATGAGGCACCACCAATAACTCCGGGAAGAGCAAATTCCGGACCGGGAAGCATTCCAGATCATGTGGCTGTTAGGATCACTAGCAAGGCTCATCTATGACCAATTTGCCAGAATGTCAATCAATTTGATCGAATCTAGACAGGCTAACATACATGCCACAATGAGATGGCCCGAAGGAGAGACTCAAGAGAGGCTAATTCACCTGCTGATGGGAGACGAGGACCTGTTTACAGGCCAATTTGCAGAGGTTGTTCACCAGGAGACTCAAGAACGACCTCAAATATGAGCACGCAGAGACCGAAAGCTCGCAGACCGACATCAGAGGGACCGTCCACCAGACCCAGACCCACCATGGTTTGTGGCCATGGTCACGGTTAAACTCTACCTCCGGCCGCCAGATGCAACAGGGGTCATAGACAAACTCCGCCATGGTTTAGACAAGGCCAATCCTCAAGCTGGAAGGGCGCAAAGCTCCACCCATCTGTAGAGTACCTCCAGACAGACAATGAGACGCGGGAGGACTGGACTTGACACACACGGGCACTAAACCATCCAGATCCTCCTTTTAAGCCCGGCCCTGGGGGTGCCCACCCTACCACGGTCTACCTGATGGTAGGGGGAGATTACTATGCCCATCGGTGGAAAATTTTTGGTGTGGTTGCTTGGGTGCTGGACGTGGTATCCATGGGATATCGCATAGAGTTTACCACCACACCTTACTTACCTCCAGAGGGCGGAGGAAGGATAACCACCCAACACCAGAGGACCAGGACCGACAGAAATCCAGGCATTGTTGGACATGGGCGTAGTGAGGACAACGGGAAGGGAGGTACCACTCTTCCATTCGTCTTTCTTCCTCACACCCAAAAAAGACAAGTTTTGGAGGCCAATCCTGAACCTCAGGCCCTTAAACAGAGCGTTTATCGAAACAAAACACATCAGGATGGTGACACTCTTCATCACCATGCCTACCTTAACGTACCCATTCAACCAACACACCAACGTTTCCTCCCATTCAACTACAGAGGAACTGATATCAAAATCGTCGCACTTCCATTCGGCCTTTCCACCTCACCGAGGGTATTCACCCAGGTAGCCAGCGTGGCGGTCGAAGAGCTCCGCCACAGAGGAATCCCCCTATTTGTATACCTACACGACTAGTTGGTGCTAGGTGAGTTGCACCAAGATGTGTCAAACAACACCACACTAACAGTAGACCTCCTGACGCACCTAGGATGGGTGATAAACAAGGAGAAATCAAAGCTGACACCAAGTCATCAAAGCAAGTACCTCAGGGCTCACCTAGATATCACCTAGGGATTGTTCAACCCATCGTCAGAAATTGTCACTCAGTTCACACAGCTGGCCCTGCGTGTGCTCAACAAATGCTTGTCGAAGGCAAAAACCTGGCTACGGCTTCTAGGCCTGATGGCCAGCCTTGTAAACATTATTCCATGCTGCAGGTTGCGGATGAGGCCAGTCCAAGTACATCTATTAACCTTCTGTCCCAATGGATCCAACCACGAAAGACAAGTCCATATATATCTCCATTAGACCCACAACATCTGCTATGGCGGGCAACTCCAAAGAACTGGGCCAAGGGAAGACCTTTCCACCAAGACAGGCTCCTAACATCACTCACTTCCGACGTGTGGAGCATACAGAAAACTACACACGTTTATCTTCATTCCATTTTGAAAAGGCTTCAAGATTCCTAAATCAGCTCTGCAAAGATAGTGTACATCCACCATTCCTTCTCGTTATCTCTCAATTTATAACACTATAAGAGAATTAGTTATTGTTTGTGGTCCCCTGATGAGTCTACACAGCACATTTTACACAGCCACTTTCATTGATTGTAAATATTTGACGTTACACAGCCACTTTCATTGATTGTAAATATTTGACTTGAGACAACAAGTACGGTTTGATATGTGAATCTACAGAGCAGTGAAGTGTCCTTGATAAGAGCAGGTAATGATGCAATCAAAGTAAAGTGGAACTCTTGAGAGAGGGAAAAAGGACTCTCTGAGGAAACTAATCAGTGATTGCACCAGTAGACCACAGATAGGATTGTCACATGACTGTCTGTATACCAATCACGTAATGTCTCTGATAAACTAAAGCACATTTGGCTGTTATACTGAGAGCAATTTAGAAAATCATCATATGTGTTTGACAGTAACTTCACGAGTGCTGTAGTTTGGGTTGTGGTGTTTACTGATGCTATACTTGCTCTTTGACTGACTCTTAATGTAAACATTCGTGATATTGAATTGTTTATAAGTACCATGAAGGATAGGCCATGTCATCAATTGTAGACAGGAAATGGTGTCCAACAGAAAGAAATTGCGAAGGGCTCCTTCTGTTAGACTGCAACAACAATTAAGAAATAGGCAAAAGGTCTAATGTGTTCTTACCTCTCCTTGTGAAACGATCCTGTTCATGATGTATTGCCCGTCTTGTATTGTTACAAACGTCTTTTTATCCAAGTGATTGTCTTCAAGCTGTTCAAAGGAGCGAAAACAAAATGATTTATGGAATGAGCTATGTGAATACAATTAATGAAAACAGCTGATCGCATGTAAAAATAAAGTCACACAACCCTAAAACACATCCTATCGGACCCACCATTCTTTCTCTTAAAAACAGTAACTAGTGACTTTTTTATATGCTATTAGCTTATCCCCTCGTCCAAATGATAGGCTTATATTACAGTACCTCATCTAAATGTTACACTTGCCTTAAATGTGTTCTGAATACTGTAGCTACTACATAAAGTTACATGTTGCATAGAATTAATGACATTTGCATATATAGAGGTTTATAGATGTTGCAGAGAGTTCTCTATATGTTGTATAGAGGTCTATAGAAGTTGCATCGAGTTCTGTAGATGTTACATCTTGGGTCCATGGATGTTACATAGGGTTCTATAGATGTTACCTAGCAGTCTATGGATGTTACATTGGGTTGTATAGATGTTACATAGCAGTCTATGGATGTTACATTGGGTTCTATAGATGTTACATAGCAGTCTATGGATGTTACATTGGGTTCTATAGATGTTACATAGCAGTCTATGGATGTTACATAGGGTTGTATAGATGTTACATAGCAGTCTGTGGATGTTACATTGCTTTCTATAGATGTAACATAGCAGTCTATGGATGTTACATTGGGTTCTATTGATGTTACATAGAGGTCTATGGATTTTACTATACATATGATTCTCTCCACATTACATATACTCTACAAGTTACATCGTACCTGTAAATTGTACGGCGTGTTACTAAATGTCGCATACAGTTTACTAGAAATCTTTCTTACATATTATAATGTCCACAACATTAAATCAGTCAATGCCAGCATGTTTAGTAAACCAACACTTACCTTAACATACTCATGGTGCTGTTGTTCCAAGGTTTTCAAATTATGTGTAACATATGCTAAGAAAACAAAAGAAGAGGAATTAATCAAATAAAACCGTTCTGCTGTCTAAGCTTGAAATACCTTACTTCCTTTGAAGACTCCAAAAAGTAGAAAATGTAAGTACAAAGCAACATTTCTCTTTGACATGCTATGGAATCACTTTATCAAAGACTGTTGAATGTACTACTCTATATATGATACGGTGAGACCAGAATTAACAAACTCACTATTTATTTATAAGGAATACACAGCATGTCTTAGAAGGTCAATATGTTTCAACTAGAGGGTGCAGAATACCACAGTTTGTTCCATACATCAATGAACACCATCTAAAGATCATAATTAGATGCTATCGCCACACCGTCCATGTACCTGTGACAGATGTTCCCATGGGTACACTATCAATGGTTCCATGGCTGTTTGCATGGACCAGTAGACAATCTTGGCCCTTGTGTCTGGTGGGTTCTACTGTGATGGAGAACTCTCCGAGTTCTTTACCAGTGTCAGAAATAGTAACCAATCCGTCACCAAATAATGATTCTTTAACTTCCTCAGAAGCTGCAAGAAAAGGGGAAAAAATAGCTAGAACGTGTAACAGGTTTAGCGACTCAATGCAATATACATCTGCACACAAGATTTTCAAGGTTTGCACTGTTGTAGACAGCAAGGTTCTAGCAATAATATGGACCTACAAGTCTGAGATTTATCCAATTATACTTTTACATAAATTTATAGAGTTTATAAGGTTTCAGACTTGGATCTCTGTTGACATCAAATGACTTCCAATTAGTTGAATTGAAACTTGACCAATGAACCTAATGAGATGTTTTTGTATAAGATTTTAGTGCTGAGAAGTATTAAGACAATGCAATTAGTTTTAATGTACAATTTGACGACTCCTTAAGGTTACTTCAATTAACTCGATCTGGATAACATCCATATCTTATTGAATACTGGGAAGCTTTGGTTCAATTGTCATAAAACTGCTCTTCATTGGTTATTCACATCCCTAATGTCTAATTTACGTGTCGTCGTATACTGTAGCTCTGTACCCTCATCCCCAAGCTTCAGTGTGCTGGATTGTGCATCATCATCATCATACTAAAAACAGGACTAACACTGTATATTAATAACAACAGTGAGACTTGCTGAGCCAGAGGTCACACAGCATGGACATCACCTAGCTACCACCTACTGTGTGTTAGTAAACAGGAGCTTGTGGCAGTTGTGTGGGCAGTAAATGACCTCTACTGACAGGTAAGACAGGAGAGAAGTAAATAGTAAACAACTGCTTAGTAAACACTTAACCAGCCAGAACTAGATAGTTGAAAATACAATAAACATGTCTATCATCAAGTACTTCAGGGCAGTTCTTAAGTTTTGGTAATGGGAACATTAAAACTATGTGCTAACACTAAGCTGTGTGGTTCACAACATCAAATAAAACACCTGAAAACTAAGCCAGTTTACTGCCCTCCTAAAGGGACACTCTTACATTAGTTATTTTTAGCCTCAACCCCAATCCTATTTCCCCTAAACCCTCCTCCATCCCCACACCCCTTCCCCATACCCTACAATGTCAATGCCTGGAATAAATAGTTTTGAGAGGGATTTGGTAGCGTAAGCAGGCAAACATTTAGGTGGACATATACAGTAGATTTGGGTGCCTTATGTAGAACGGAGACATGTAAGGGAGAAATGAAGTAAATCATTCATGATTGAATAACCTTATACAATAAAATATAAGATGAACTTACAGATTGATCTAAGGAAATCCAATGCCTCTGATGACGCAGTGGGAGGAGTCTGTGGTCTGCTTGGAGGAAAGAAGAAAATAAACATGGATAGGGACTTTAGAACCTCAATGACATTCAAGAAGCTGTATGGTATCAAACTTGTAAACCAACCTATCAACGTTGAAAATACTAGGTCCCAAAGTGTAACATCTGCACAAGCTTAATGATGTATGACCAAACTTATGCATTATAGTTTATACATTATAGTTTATGTCTTATACAGTACAAACATTACTATTAATGCCTCATTATTCATTCAATCTTGACGGTCTAAACAATCTTTTCCTGATAGATATTACAATATTGTTATTGTCTGAAAAATTAAATTCCCTCGAACTCTAAGAATGGGCCAAAATTCTGGCAAAATGTACTTCATCGTGGTTTTGTGATTATCTTCTATGTACAAAATAGAACCAAGAAAAGAGAGTAGAGTTAAGGATCGGTTCATTTCTGTCATTATCATGGAATGCATTTTATGAGGCTTTAATGCATCAGAGATAATTGGAAAAACCTCGAACACTAACTTGTATTTCTTAAATTCAAAGAATACTATAAATTTATATTAAGTTGGAAATTTGGCGTGATCTTTACATGAAAAGGATACAAGACAATATATATCCAACCAATCATTTTTATAATCTCAGGCTAAGGCAGAACACTGCACTATCATAATGCCAGTAACATTTATGTTATATTACTGCATACAGTGAGGGACAGTTGAGGATGAGAATACTGAACAATCTCAGCTGCTGTGCCAAGCTTATTCCCTTAACAGCATTCATTGAAATGAACTTGCTACAATGACTTTCAATTCAATTCAATTCATAAATCTTTATTATCTAAACAATCTTGAAGATGGTTCCTACTACCCTGGGGCTTTACAACTTTGGAACACAACTGATTGGTGCATTTAAGACTTAAGTTGATTGCATTTGAAATATTACATTGTAAACATATATGTTGCTACCATAGAAACTGTCGTTTGCCATGCAACCGCTAATGGGAAAATTCTTACACTCTCTTAAACTACAGAAGTAACAACAATGGCAAAGATTTACTTTAAAGCTATAGTATAAATAATTTTTCTTTTTAGTATTTCTAATTTCCTTTTTTAGCCATTTTTCCCCCTTTTGATCAAAAATATGTTGAAGACGTAGTGGAAAGAATCTCATTTTTGATAAATCAGGAAAAATATTCATAAAGCCACCTGGTAAAGTCTTCATATTGGCTGAACACCCAAGGTAATTTTGCATCTTATGAACAATGAAGTACCTAATGCAGTATTCCATTAATTGCTAGAAAAATTTTAAATTCTCTGCAACACAGAATTTAATGAACACCATAAATTTTGTGCAAGGATTTGAACTTTCACACAGCATTCAGCTCATCCCCCCCCCCCCCATGTGACACTACCCTGCTTTGGACATTCTAGTAAGGATGTCACCCATTTCATTCTCTCAGTTGTTTAGGTGCAGTAGTAACAAGCTGACAAGACATCATTTTATAGTTGCAACGATGTATGCAGATCTAAAATCCAATGTTAACGCACAACAACTACTTTTAACCATTGTGTCTCTTTAAGTTCACAACAAATAAACTTACTAATATTGATGGAGAGACACGAAGAATTAAATGTCAGGGTTTTCTCAGGTTACAACAAACTGAAATTGCTGATATCATCATCATATCAGTACAGAGCATGCAGAAGAAGCATCTTGAAAGCTGCATTTAACATAATTTACTACCACAATCTGACGGTACAATCATGGTCCAATCAAAGGCAAGATACGGTACCAGAAACTATTAAATATTATAACTTTAAACCACCAAAACCATGCCAGGAATGATGCAATATAAAAGCAAAGAACTTGGAATGGTTTGCCAATAAATTAAAAAATAAATTTATAAACAAATGTGTGTTATTTGGGGGACTCCAAATTTCTGTATTGGACTGAAAACAGTTAATAACTAGTTACCCAAGTGCAGTATACTGGTTTTATAGATCTTGTTAGACTAATGGATAGATCCAATCTGATTGTTACATGGTTTGGTGAGAATGGTATATAAAGTAACAACCCATTGCAATATAGAGCTCTTCAATTTCAACTTTATTCTTCAAAAAAAAAAAATTAATGTACTACACTCCCCACATTTAAAAGGGA
>KN884549.1:21303-35080 GCA_000934455.1 Apostichopus parvimensis
AACAATTGACCTTCTGGTTCCAAACACTTTGCATTTAAATTGTACCAGAATCACAGAAACTATCACTTGTGAGTTGAAACACTCTTCACTCTCTTTACAAGTACATTACATTCACTACCAGTTCCCACTGTAACACTTGAGAATTTATCTTACGTACTATTTAATATGACACAAGTAGGCTTTTTATAGTACTGATGCTTGCTAACTGCTAAGCTTTTATTAATGCTAGAACACATCCCCAGGGAGTGCAACCCTCATCAGATCACATGTTTATATTATATTTAGTACTATAAACCATCCACCACATTATTGACAATTGTCAATTTTGGCATATCAATTGTTGTGCTGAACTTGGCTTCATAAGTTGAACGCAAAAAATAAAAACACACAACATATTCTTAGATGCAAATTAGACTGCTACACTTTACTGTAGGTACAATGTTCAGACTTTCCAAAGGTACTTATCACTGCAGTAAACACATTGTATTGCCACAGCAGCTGACAAAGGAATTATGGTTTGTACTCATTATGTAACCTAGCCAATAGTAACAGAGCACTTCAATTTTTTTTTATTTGAAAGTATCATAATGATTTAATATGCTCCACATAAATTCAATAGGCATTGTATTGAGTAATAAATCTTCAAGGGAGGTTATACGCATAAAGTTAAAGTTTGATATGTTGATGACAGTTAAAAAACACTGCTACCAGTCCAGGTTATATTCTTTTACAATTTTAATTTATGAGAAATAACTCCTTAAGCAGCTGAGGTTCATGAATCAGGGTTAGGGTTTAAGTGACTGGACTATGTAGTCTTTGAGTTCAGTTCCTTAGATGCACAACACAAACCTGAAAGGGAAAACATAAGAATTTTACCGCTATGACATGACACGTACAGTACCTAATGAGATGTTTACAATGTAATACAAACTTAAAGTTGGCAAGGACAAATGGTGTTGAATGTCATTCAATAGGGCTCAGTTGCTGACATGAATTTAAAGAACGTTTGTTTGTTGAGTTATTAGAATTTATTAAACGATGGGTGAAAATTATTATACGGGACTGCACTGAGAAGCGGAAGTCATCATCAATTTACCCGTACATGACCATTCCAGATTCCAGCATTAGAATTTGTGATTCCAACATTCCAAATGAGCACATTTTAGATATAAGGACCTTGCGAACCTGAACAGCTGTAGAATCACTACCAGCACTCAGCTATAACACACTAACACTCAAAATCTGCCAAAAGTCATCCTTTACTGTGTGTGTATTTTGGCACCTTCTTACCACTTTCACTCATTTCACAAAAGTATAACATTGTAATTCCAGTAATTAGGCTAGGCAGATGGAAAGGTGCAATAGTAGAGTCGAGACAGGTAAGGAGAGGAGAACAAGGATATTCTTCAACAGGTTAAATGTAAAGTATATATGCTACTCCATGGACCTTCCTGCAGTTTCAACTTTCACACTTGGCTAATATGACAATCAAACATACAGTATGCGGGATTCAGCAAGTGCAGTACATTAAAGTGTGTGAATTGCAAGGAGATGAGCAGAGCAGGCCATAATACTTTACATAACATGGTCTAAAATTTACTTCACATCACAAACATGCTAACTAATTTCAGTAACTCTTTGAGCTGTTAAATTGACAAATTTATTATGCTACAATCCCATTTATAACTGTACAGTAGTTCATGAATAGCTTGACTAGCCAACTTTCATTGCAAATTGAAATAACACAGAAGCTATAGTCGGAAAATTGGAAATTTTCCGAACTGCTCTTTGTGAGTGGAAAGACTTAACACTACTGTGAACACGTGTCTTGGGAGAGGAATGTTGAAGACCAAAATGGAATCATTCATTATTTGTTCGGTATTAACCTTCAGTTGGTGAAAAATTGCTAAGAGATGGTCGTAGTTTGATCAATGAAAAACTTATTTCTTCATTTCCTTGGGTTAAAGCTATACAAAGATTAGTGTGCGGCAAACATAAAATTTCATAAAAATTCATTTTCAGATTTAATCTTGAATTTTGCCAAGAGCAAGCCTAATTTATGGCAGTATACCAATCAATTATTACCTGAGCTGTATACAGTATATTTGAGACTACCTTGATGCAGTTTGTTGTGTCAAATAGCACTAACAAAATTTATGCTTAATTTACAGTATGTAAGATGGGAGCTATTGAACAGACCATTGGGCATATAAGGATGGCACTCTTGCATATTTAACCAAATATCAATTAAATATTATTTTAAATGCAATTGCATTATTGTTGTACAGAATTTATCTGATCATTGGTTAAATAAGGATAGAACTTGTGCATATTTAACTGATAAAAGGGTTAATAACACTACCACAATGTTTAATTAACTGAAAGTCGGGCAAATGAACATTGCAGTAGTTCCTATTGAACAGATCGTCTGTAGACAGCCAGCTACACCGGTTCTCATTTACGATCTTTCGGACAACAGGGTAGCGGGGCTGTCAATATTCAGCATGACGCTATAAAAACTGCACCACGTATAAAATATGAATCTTTTGTGCAATATCACTCTCTATACATTGGCTCTCTACACGTTGAATTTTAAAGATGAACCTATCATTGAACATTGTATGAAGGCATAGCCTATCAGAGATAGCCATTTGTCTCTGAAGGATGGTTCTGCATGTATTTGAAGCGTTGTATTGGACGTGTCACCATATAAATGACACATACCTTAAGCAACTTTTTGGAGTCATGTCATTATAGGATACCCAAAACTTATTTAAGTGCAACATCTCTATGGAGCAAGGTTTGCTTTCTTCCTGAAGAAACCTGCTTCTTCCAGAATGGAAGAAACTGGAATAACTAGCTACTTCCAGTTTCATCTGGAAGAAACTGCTCACCGTACACATGGGTTTTATGGGATGAACTTTGTTTGCCATTTCCAACTGCTAAAATAGTGTTCTGCTGGAAGCAGCCACATACCATCAAAATTGCACAGTCTTACTGCAAATGGAAACATAAATCGTTCATATTTTTTATTTGAATTCAGTTATGTTAATAATGCAGTAGTGAGAAACAGCATTAAATGAGCAGGGATGTAATACTTGAATTGAAGAGGGGCTTAACACAGATAAGCCTATTGGTTCATGTTGGCTGCATCTTTTCATTATTGTTATCAGTTTCAGAATTCAGATAGGTATCGATAGCTTATTGGCAAAAGCCAATATGCATAGGCCTAGGCTAGTAACAATATCTGTGCAACACTATTTCCATTTCTACTACCTGTAGAACTAAAACGAATGACAGCGAATGACCGAATGACAATTGACTTTGTACAGGGTTAATTATCATTCGCGAATGACAGTGGTAAGAAGAGATAAGCCACGCACTTCGCATCCATTCGGTTTGCGTGGCTTTAATATACCCACGAAGTCTGAACTGTGATATCCGGTTGAAGCAAATGTCTGTGCTGTCATTCACTGTCATTCGTTTTAGTCAACGCAATTTTTTAGTGTGTACAACCTATTGTCATTCATTATGTGTAATGCAATTGTCATTCGTTTTAGTAACACCCTGGCTATATGCTAGGCCAAAGTTTGGAAATTTCTGAAAATAAATGGTTCCTACTCCAAAGGAAGTGCAACGTTTCTTACCTCCTACAGAAAACTGAAGCAATAGGCCTACGATTACAGCCCCAGCTTAAGTACCATCTGTGAACCCAACTGCAGGCTAGATTTAACTAGGATTTAGGAAGCCTAACATTTACACTACATCATTCATATCAGGCCTAACTTGATTCAATTTTAACCAAAATGTAAGTTTAGCCTTTCGGCCTAGTCAAGGCCAAATGTTTAATGGTATAACTAGGTGTAAACATACCTGGCATTTCCTTCACTCTCATCGGTAGTGTTTGAGACCTCCATCAGCACACAGACTGTCTGTACTCAAGTGGTAAAAAATCTCGAAATAATTCTTCTACACTGCTATTGCTAACATCGACAAACCTAATAATTACTATAGGCAGTGTAGGCTAAGCGCACGGGCTAAGGAACAGGCTACGGTAAAGCAGCCGTAACTTAGCTACATAGGGTATCCCGAGCCTAGTATTATAACTACCGTTTCTTTCAGTGTTAAATAGAAACGAGTTTTTAATATAAAGGATGATTAAAAGGCCGATAACAGATAAGTTCAGTTAGATTACAAACTAGCCCTATACAGGACTTAACGGAGAAATTAGCCCTAGATGTACGAATAGTAGAACTTCATTGTTTCACACCATGATGCGGATAAACAGTTAGCTAGCTAGCAGGTAGATACATAAGGCAATATTTATCTGCACGATTTACAACGCATATTACGAGCTAAACTGTGCACTTGCACATCAATTATTGTACCCGGACCCAACACACAGAAATCGTTACTTCTGTGAAGAATGTTCCATTTTCATCACTATGGAAATAGCCGACTTTTCGATCTATTCATCGACTTCGAAATAATTCCTAAAACACCAATATCAAACCATTGAGAGTTAACATATATTTAAATATGAAACTTCGTAAAACAAAAGTTTCAATTTTACACCACAGGTAGGTAGAGAATTGTATGATGAAATATCCATATAAAATGGAACGGCCCAGTAGTTTTTAATTGAGTATATGTATTTATTTTTCAGATCTTGGCATCAGCGGCGCCATGGCTTAGCTGGTTAAAGCGCCTGTCTAGTAAACAGGAGATCCCCGGTTCAAATCCGGGTGGTGCCTTCTTTTCTCAATTACCGACGATTTCGCTTAACATTTCTAGTCTGTTATCAGTCAATTCATTTTTCAACAAAGAACTCTTAAATCGAAAGCCGGAAGGCTTTGTGATTAAGCCATAACACTTTAACACCAAATGTTCCAATATCAAGAAAGAGACTCCCTAGCGTATGATGACCACAGTCACGTAGTTACTGTACCCACACAACGGACACTTTCTTTACCTAAGTGAGGAATATTAATCCTGCGGCGGATCTTACCTATGTCACTCCGTGCAAGAGATGACGTCCTGGGGGTGAGGATGTCCCCTAGTTGGAAAAGCTCTAAACTGATTACACAATGATTTTAAAAAATGGGAATTTTCTGTTTGGGGAGGGGGGGGGGGCTGTGGCATGACATCCCTACTGGTAACCGGTTCGGACCTGACCCCCGCTTCATATGCCACTAGCTGCCGTGATCTTGGAGTCATTCTAGATTCACAAAAGTCAACGAATCCTCAAATTAATAATATATGCGGCAGTGCTTCGTTTGCTATTATGAAAATCAGGAGCATACGCAGATATTTGGACAAGCAATACATCTAGAAACACATCCACATCCATCTGAACAATTACAAAATCATCCTCATCGCCTTCCATGTACAGCTCTTCTAAAGCTTCAACGCATTTACAGTTTTACTTTTGGAGCTAACATGTTTACTAGGATTTCAGGCTTTGACATTTATTGACCTTCCCCAATACCAAAAGCAGCCAAGAACCTACTGAGGGGCACTTATATAACAAAATTGAGATTCTGTACTGTGAAGCTATATTTACTTATTTTTAGCTTGTTTACAAGGTTTTCAGATTTTGCCTCCAATTGACCTCAAACTGCTCAAAATATAATTCTCACTAAGGGGCACCTAACATCCATCTTTAGATGCCATTATAAACTAATGCTCAGATGTTCAGTAAGCATTTTTACAAGGTTTCCATATTTTTGCCACTAGTGACCTCAAATGATCTTTGACCTTGCTCAATAATGGAAACAGCCAAGAACTTATTAAGGAGAGTCCATATACTAAGTTTTAAGTTTATGAAATATACACTTGGTTAGTTATGGTGTTTACTACACAAGGGATCACATATGCACCAACACACACACATAGGTGTATTTTATGTTCAGAGCTAGGACCCCATTGTTTTTTCAGAGCTAGGACCCCATTGTTTGTTTAATTGTTCATATCCACTTATCAGGACACCCCAACCTTAACAGAACTTTTCTAAGGATGTGGTGATTCTTTTCAAATGATGTCTGAGGACTTGGAATTCCGTGTTCAGTCAGTATACAACACAACTGCAAACATATACATGGTATCATCATGGGTAGTGTATAAATAAAATGAATGAATGCTGTCTACCAAATATGGGCAATTCTTATGAAATGGGGCATATTTTAGATTTTTCACACAACTGGGGAGTGTGCGTCTCCTGTGCTCCCCCTTCACTGCCCAGCCACCCGCGGTGGAAAGAAAACATAAAATGTCCAAGTGAGTTTGAGCGCTCTAATAGTGGCAGCAAAAGAGTGCCACAGTTTGATCTTTGGTGGACAGTTTTGGTCTTTCTCGCAAGTTGATTAAGGTTAAGTAAAGGAGATAATATATTGAGCTGAGGACTAAACCAATTATCACAGCTTTTTATGGGCAAAGTATATGAAATAAGAAGGAAGAAGTGTGTTTCCACTTTTCTTTACATTTTATTAAAAAGTTAATCTACATCTCACCCCACACATGGGGAATAGTAACACTAACAATAAACTTACAATTTAACCACTTGATTTTGGTCGTATGTTACGAAAGCAAAATGCATCACCCAAAGATTTTACATATATACAGACCCATTCCAAGGACTTGCTCAGTCAAATTAATGTGAGAAATTCATACTTCATTTGTTCAACTGACCCCACATTGGCAAAGTTTCAAGTCCACTTTCTAGCTACCCAAGGAAATGTGTGAAAATTATCTGTTTAACGCTTGAAGTGAATGGTTAGGTGAAATTTATCAAATGGAATGGAAGGAAACTTAATTGATTGGAATTGTGAATCATCAGTGTCAGTAATCAGTGCAACATATTCAAAGACAGTCACAACATTACAATACAGTGGAAACTTTGATATTGAAAACAAAACCTGTCGATTCAAACTGCATGTAGATTAACGTACAATTCTTCTGAAGGTCAGTTTAAAGTACGAACTACTATAGAGGAAAAAGTACAGGCCCAGAAGGGGGGGGGGGGGGGGGGGGGTGGGTGGGAATGGGAAGAGACACCACAGGTTGCCTCTTTAAAGATCCCCTTTCAACATTTTCTCTGGTCAACTTCCGTAAATGAGCATAGGATAAAGCCTTCTTATTAATCATTTGGAAGACAGCTAACATTGATGGAATCTTGAATGGTTCTGCATACATTTTGGTGTATATTGCTTGCAAATCTACAATAGAAATTCACAATCGGAAACACAAGTGTGCCAGTAAAAGTGGTTAAAGAGTGGTGTTGTTCCCTAGAATTTACATCCAATGGTAACGTAATTTCCATGCACACACTCTATTGATACTCCAAAGAATTCATATTTTAATATGAACATAACACAAACAGCAATAAGTTCATCAATGCGATGTTAATGTTATACATGCAGCTGTCAGACACAGACCCATTGCACCATGTACGACTGTTACTTTATTCTCTACAGATGATTCACAGGGAATAAGAGCAAAGAATCTACATCTATTGTTTTAGCAAAATAGAAATCCACAGGGGTTAATCAATATATGACAATGTTAGAACTGGTGCTTCCTTTTGTTAACCCCTCTCTCCAAGCCTCCTGCCCCAACCCCCCCCCCCCCTTCTCCTCTCTGGCAAATATCAATGGAGTTTGGTAAATCAGTAATTTTAAGGAAGGGCACAGGTGGGGCACCATCACTATCCAAGGTTGACACAACCATCTTTACACACATTATATAGTGTTGGTAAATATTAAAGCTAATACATACTCAACTCCCACAAAGTAGCATGACTGTATCAGAAATCATCATCATTGGATTACAGCTGAGAAATTAACCAAACCAAAAGAAGAATAACTTCCCTTTAGGAAGCTCACAAATTTGAATGTTTTAGATCAACATAGTGTTACAAGGAGACATTTGCCAAACTGACGTTAGTTCTGCTTAAAAATCCACGATGATACATTTCCTTTCCAATTGTAGTATCTGAAAGACGAAACTATCAATTAAAAGGATAGGCTTAACCATTTTGCAAACAATATTTGCAATTTGGCCGTATGACGAGCATATCATACCAAATATGGTAAACTTAGAATGCTGTGATTGGCCACTTTGTAGAACAGCTTTAAACAAATTTCCTTCAATATAAATGGTATCTGGAAACAACCCACCTGGTGTTAACAGTTTTCAGTACTTAACCATTGCATAGTCTTTAGTCATTATCATAATTTTTTAGTCACAAAATGACTCCATTCTTCATAGAAAACAGTCAAGTTCTGTTCATAAAACTGAATGCCTTCACAAAGGCATTCGAATTGGGCCCATTTTAAAGTTTGTCCTTAAATTCCACCAGTGTGTTGATGGAAATATTCACACGGCATAAGGCGACCTCTGACCTATGAACAATATCGTTTACATGGGATAGTTCAACATGACATCCTGTCTGGCCAACTCCAACAACATAGGATCGTCAAAGAACTTGTTAATGGATACGTCTTCACTCAGACCCTGTAAAAACCAAAATAGGAAATCATTCAAGTTGAATTACAAAAAAGCAGATTTTATGAAGAAATTAAATCATGTGAGAAAACATATAAGAAATCAGGTTGACACAGATATCAAAATACAATATAAACAAACCTAGTAAAGGATGACAGATATGTAGAACCATCTGAAGTATAACAAGCCCACTAAAAAGTTCTCTGAAATGTTACCTATACTCACCTAGGGTAAAATTCTATAATAATGCAATCAATTTTTTTGTTTATTCCTTTCTTTACAAAAAACAGACAATTATTGGAACGCCAATTAGCTAATGGTTACCATATTTCTTCGGTCGAAAAGTGGGACAGTGGGTCCTGGAGAGGGGGTCTAAGGCAAGGGAGGGATTTCAAAGAGGGCTACATACCAAATGATGGCATATATATGTAATGCAAAATAGCAACATTAAGGGAACTTTTAGTGCTTGAGTAACTATTTAGTCTTCGTTATATTTTCTCCCACCAAGTTTATGGGTCTAATATGTGGCCATCAGTATTGTTTTTGTGTTGAAAGCAATGCTTCTGAAATGATCATGTAGAGTCATGTGTCCAGCATGTGTAACATTTTAGTTTTTGTGTATATTGTTGAACGTCAAAGGTCTTTAGCTTGTCAGGACAATATATTTATCTTTAAGAGGAAGATCATGACTACTTGGGTCATATGGTAACCCTACAATCAGCCTTACAGGTAAAATGCCAATACTAATTTCTATGCCCACACCACCCTAGTGATTGCTTCATGCATTATCTGTCTGCGACCATTACATGCAACAAGCTGACAATAGACTGTGCTACAGTATATACCAGCAACAGTTACATGTACAAGCCATTATACTGATTAATAACTTAATTGCTCAAAAATCTGTTAACTATCACATCTAAATAAACCATTGAGCCATTAAAATGTATTCCAACAAACAAACAGACATTTATTATTGATTTCTTCCACCTGACTGCCGATGATTCATAAAACGTACCTTTCTGCGTCTGGTCTTGATCATGAATTCCCTGGCCAAGTGGTTGGCTGGCTGTGGCTCCAATGGTCTGATGATAATACTCTTATCTAATGGATCACCAGGAACAATCTGTAATAAAATAAACATGCAGTCAATAAGACATCTTATTGAATTCCTCTCAGGGCAGCAAACAAAGATAGAACAACATCAACCTGCTGGGCACATTTCAACTTCCTGTTTTAAATTTAGTATTTTATTTTTTGTCTTTAGGAAAGTTATCAAAATTTGTTTCTTAATGCTTTTATCCCAGTCAAAACTACTGCTTTACAACTTTTATTAACAAAGTTAATTCACAGCAACGAACAGAGAATGAATTCCAGCATAAGTATGCCTTCTCCTCACCTGCCAATGATGGAAGACAGACAAGCAGAAGGCTTGTCCTTGGGTGTGAGTTCGTAAATCTGTCTCAAAACCAAACGAATCAATGGCTGGAATGAACGCCTTGATTGTATACAATGGAGAACCTGGCACGGGTGCATCTTGTGTCACATGACCTCTGAAATAAAAGGTATAAAATGAACAAGTGAACTCGTATTTCTCTATCAAATCAATGAAATTAAGACAGACGATGATTCTCAGATATCTCAAACTTTGACGGGATGTTGTGTTTAAATATGTAATCTAATAACTTAAGTGCCGGTGACATATCTTCTAGCTAACCAGAAGCCCTTACTACATCAAAGAACTGAAAGACGCCCTCAATCTGGACATTTATCTTTACCTTTAATTAAACTATTTTATTTTGTGTTGACTCGTACCTCTACCGCGCGTCGTAACCAAATTACCATATGAAAGTATACCATTTCTTTGTAATTTCACCTTACTGTGAGGCCAAGATGTTTGTTATCTATGTATATTTTTTAGAATAGATCGCTTTGCATAAATATTCCAATCTTGTTGTCTTTACTCACTCCCTCTGTTATCGTTGTGGCTTACTGAGCCTTACTCACTGTTGTGGTCCTCGTACCATTTCATGGGGATCCTGATCCAGAATATTAAAGACACAATCAATAAGGTCTACAGTTCAAGTCACTCCTTGATTAATGTATGTCGTCCAGTTACAGAGTTGTTGACAATTGACAATTCATAATCATGGATGTTAAATATGAATCTAAGAGACTGATTTCGGTCAGCTTGCGGCTTTGATAAGCCAATGAGGCTTCTTCCCGAGTTCCTGCTTGCAGGAGGATCTAAAATACATACATACAATACAGACCCCACACCCTTACAGTAATATAAACATACATACAAACCTGAGCAAGAAGCTCTTATTACTAAAAACACTTCCTATTGATGGGAATCACACATGTAAGTTACAGTATCACTTTCATCAGTTCCCCTTTCATTTGAACTCACATGACCTCTTCCAAATGTTGTAGAGTGCTAACATTAACTTACTCTACCTGCCATTTACAAATAAAATCTTTGTTGACTGTCTGGTTTGTAACACATATTGCTGTTAAGCCTTTCACATTTGACCTCTATTCGCCACAATGACATTTGACCTCCACCGAGACTAACAGTGTTCTTACATACACGTGTGACCACTAGATGAGTCGAAGCTAGACATCTGGAGAACACTAAATAACACTGGGCAATATGAGAACTCACTGGTCAATACATCTCATGTTCCATGGTTAATATTTGAACTTCCCCTCCCAATTAAAATCATTACTGGGCTGGGCTAGGTTCCCTCACACTTATCAGCCTAGCCAGATGATTGTACAGGGATGAGGCTGCTGCTCGACCTACCTTCTCTTAGCTAGCACAGTGTAAACTGCAGACACACAATCAGCTGGTGCCTGGACTTCCACAAACATGTATGGCTCCATTAACCTGGGTGTTGCCTGCAGACAGACAAATAGAGATCATTTTAATGGTCATCAGGTTAGTTGTCAACCTCATGGAGGTCAATAGTTCAAAACAATTTCACATAAGAGTTAGAGACTTAGTTTGCTATTTTCACAAAAAAACTTATCTTTCTATTAATCTAAATAATCTAATTTCTATAGATCCTCTCCAAACACACAACTTTATGTTAACTGGAAAGTTTGCAAGCAGGGGGGCTTCAGTTTCCAGTATTTCTCTTTCACCATTAAAAAGGCATGCTTCGGCCACGGCAGAAGGCAACCTTCGTAGATATACCTTTGTTGCATTTTAGAAAAACCTCAGTACTTTCACTGAATTATCTTCAATCTTTCTAGGTTATCCAGTGTCAATCAACTTGTCACTGTCAGTCGGCTAGCCTCTTTTCAGTTGTTTAATCGTTAATGCGAGAGTATCAAAGTAATAAGTTTATCCAAAGGGACGTTTATTAATGAAAATAAAATTGGTACCCTGGACTTCAAATTACTGTCTAAATTATTGATAGATATTTGATATACATCAACTTAGTTACCACCACAGGATGACCTGTATCCTCAAAGCTTTTCCATTTCCTTCCTTTTCCATCTTCATGTATTCTGTATTGTTTAATTATTTTGTAAAAAGTAGAAACAAACTCAAGCTCAGAACTCCTTACCATGAGGAATGCGGAATAAGCGACACGCCTGGCTGTTGGAATGACCTGTCCTCCACCCCTATGAATGGGTTCGTTAGCTATCACAGCATCTAGAATCTTGAACTTGACATTGCGAATAGCTGGAATAGGGAATGCAATGAGCACAATGATTTCAATACTTACACTTAGCTACTCATAATGCACTACTAATTAGCTTAAATTAGCTCTTTACAATTTGTGTGACCAGATTAAGAGTACTTTGATCCTGCTGTAAAGTTTTCTGCCAACCAGTTTCAAATGATTACATGAAACATGTGACTTAACAAGCTCAGTTGTTTTTCTATGCATGTAAACAGGCATGAGAAAAGAACTCTCATTGGGCATTCCTATTGATAACACTTTAAATAATACAACCAAAACAAAGTAAACAACTTAAAACAGTTCAGCAATTGCTGGTCTTCGATTAAATGATACTAGCATGGAAATTTCACATTATCACAATCTGTCATCATTGTAACATTATGAGACTGTTAACACTGATAACAGTGCTATCCTCAATGAAAAATAGGGCAAACAACACAATGGTCAGTTTCATAGCTAGGCCCCGCCTACTCATCAATATGCACATAATTGTAGCTACAATGCATCTGGGGTACCTCCGTCACTGAAGTGGACATAACTTGATTAATTGGAGAACCATCACTCAACATGTCACTCTTAAAGCAGCTGTTTCTTTGCAACATACCCACTTCCTACCACATCAATACAAACACAGAGTCACTCTCCAGCTAACTTGTTGTATTTAATAGTGCTGTAATTAACATTTAATGCCAACAGAAATTGTCAGTGCAACTACATAAAACACCTTGGCCTAATAATACCTTCATCTACTGCAACAATTAGATGTACAATGGTCAAGTGGAATATTTTTTGATACTTTAAGTAAACCAAAATGCATCCATCTGTTTTAACTTATCAAAGCGATTCATGAGCAATCTACTTACGTTCATCACAGAGAGGACCTTCTCTAGTACCCCACTGGAAGCCTTGAACTATACTGTCCTTCACAGAATTTAGCAAACCTTTGTCGACCTGAGAAAGAACATAAACCAGATCTAAATAGCTCAATTTTGTGAACAGCCACAGGTGCAAGAAAAAAAACAAAATATTTTTACTGGTTTCAGCCTTGCTGTAAGTGTCACCATAAGTTCTTAATATTATTTTATCAATCAATAAATGACTGGAGTTTCTTACCTCAGAGGGTAGGGTATCATCTACCAGAATATTGGGCCCAGTGCTGTCTGGTCCAAAGGCCCAGATGGACCTAGCAGCCAACAGATCCCAGTCATACTTGGCTTGAAAGAATTCACCAAGCCTCTTCCTATCAAATAAAAAGAAATTAAGATGAAATTATCCACGCCGAATTTGTTATGGTGTCATCATTTGGTTAGATAGAGAATATAAATGTTAGCTTGGGATGAAGTGATGAGAGAAACGGTCACAGAGTTCTTTAGTTTTTCTAAGTACTGTTAGCTTTTAGTATCTATGATACTATCAGTTCAGAAAGATGATAAATCATCTTACATGCAAAGAGTTCAATACATGCAGTATTTATTAGAGACATGCATAATCAAAGTGCCACATATGTATAGTCTCGACGGTGGACTCCAACCTCTCATCTATGCATGACTAAAGGGACCTCCCTCCACCAAAACTCA
>KN884549.1:87720-104145 GCA_000934455.1 Apostichopus parvimensis
AATTGTCAATTGAAAACAACTCTGTAACTGGACGACATACATTAATCTTGGAGTGACTCGAACTCGGGACCTCATTATTGAAAGGCACCGGCGTTAACCACTGAGCTATGTATGGCGTTAACCACTGAGTATATGATGTCATCAGAGGAGATATGGGCTTCAAAAGCTTTGGAATGTTTGCTTTGTTCTAGAAACGTTCTCTGTAGATATAATTTCCTCAAAATTTGCAAATAATATCACTCATTGGATAAATCATTGTCATGTTATCAACATAAACCACTTTCACTTCTCTGTTGCCAGATGCAATTTACAAAATATCACCAACAAAAATCAACATTTTTGCAATACAAATTAATATGAAGATCTCGTTTTGTCCTACAGACGCAGAATTTTTTTCAACAATTATGCTAAGCAGCCAGCTTCATACCCCAGAAGATCCCTTTAAAGGGTGACTTTGTTCACAATAGTATGTTGGATAAACCGACAAAATTACAACAGGTTATAAGGTTTGGTTGAGTTATTATAATTGATAAAACTCCGAATGAGCCAGTGACATGCGCAAAGGGTGTGGGGGCGGGGGATGGCCCACATCCGATCGTCGATGCTTTTTTTTTGCGTTCAGTCGAGGAAGTACGTCCCCTCCACATACTTCAACCTAACACAATTAAGCATTTATTAGTACAAAATTGCTACTTGTGTAGACCTAATTGAATGTCTAGACTATGTGACAGAATGCACCATTTGACGTCTAAGTTGTTAGTTTTGTATTTTTTCTTGTCGAAGGATCCCCAGCCCCCCTACATGGGAATCGGCTTAATGAATGACCCTAGAATCCTTGTTTCGCCTCTGGTGATTCCATAGAGGTTCAAAACACTACCTAATTCAGTCTGGGGGTAGGGGATGTTGGGGACACTCTTCGAGGGGCAGTGAGAAATAGGCCTATGACTTTGATTGGGGGGGGGCACAAAGTTACCTCAAAACATTTTGACAAAATTGATCCACTAATGATTCCGTATTCAACTATTTCCAGTATTGCAGTGGTTTTTTTTATTTGTCAAGAAAACAACACTACTTGACTCCTTTTTGTGTTAAGTTTACAACGACAGGGCTATTAAAAGTGCGCTCTATAAATCCAACAAATTGTAATTAACAATTGTTAATTACAATTTGTTGGATTTAATGAGTACATTTTAGATAGCGAGAGCGCACTTTTTAATCGCAAAAAGTGAAAAGGGGTCCGCTTTCTTATATTTTGGCATTCTTAGGTTTCTCACAGACATTGCGCGAGGGGCACGTTAAACCTGTCCCCTGGCTTCGTCGCCGGTTGACTTGAAAATAAAGCAATGTGTTACACTGCTGCTATGTCAAAGCCGTGTCTATGACGGATCAGTGTTGTTATATACGTAATGGTCCACTAAATTGGGGATGGGAAAAGGGATGAAAGGCGGAGAGATGCAAAGTGACTTTGACATCTTCCAGCCCTATCCCCTCATATACACACACACCCCCCCCCAATACATGTAGGCCTAATATAGCACAATGGGGGAGGGGGGTGGCTTCTTCCGCAACACACAGTTGATATCACGTATTTATAGGCTACCTTCCTTCTTCTTCCCAATTGACCTCTTAGGTTGTATTATAAATATCGTGAAGAGGTGATGTTACTTCGCTGAAGAAAAAACCAACAAATTTGTGGACCTGCTTCATTTGTTGAATATCATTAACATGTGATCCCTTAGAGTTCCTATAGTCCAATTTTTTTTGTTGATAAACTCAAATAACTCTTAATTGTGCAACCTAAATATGCATGCGGAACCACGACCTGGCTAACGTTGATTCCTGGTGCGTGAGGTCGTACATTCAGGGGCGGATTGCTACAGGGAATCAACTGACGGCCATGCATGAGCTTGAAACAAGCAACCCGGCCGATATACGGCAATATATTGAAGTAGGAGTATTTTGAGGAACTATAAAGACTATAGGGGCATGACATTTGCATATGGCACATCTAATAGCCAGCAGGATATAGTGGAACATTTTTTTGGTACCCGAGGCTAGGATTAATTGATCAGCCTGGTTCTGCCCATAGAGCCATATATCAGGTGGTTTGTTCCATTACGGTAATGTTACTTTACGACAGCGTTACTTGACTATTGATGTGGTCCAAGAAAGGAAAGTTCTTTTTAAACCCTCCCAACTTCAGCACAAAAAATGTACAAAGTTCACAAACAGAAATAAACTGTAACAGCAGTATTGCACACTAATGATACACAGTACAACTCCTATTGCCTAAACACTGTACAGTTCCTCATCATTTAGATTCCAGTGGTTGTCCAACTTTGCCTTGAGATGATTCAATGAAGTTGCGAAGACGACAACCTCAGGAATAGAGTTTTATGTATTAACAACTCGGTAAGATAACTAATTGACATGTACGGTGCTTGGCGATCTTGTAGCCATGAACTCTAGTTTGGCAGACTGAGTAAGGGGCGGTCATTAGAATATCTTTAGGGCGTGGTTTCATTTCCCTCGCCACCCTCTCCAGTCCGACTATATGTGCACATTTGCAACTTAAATATTATATACAGGCAACTGTAAATGGCTCCAAAATAACGTTACTCGTCTAGTACAAAGAAAGTTAACGAAAAAGTACTTCCGTTTCTATCGAATTTGTGAGGTGTTGCTACAGGCTCTACGTATAACTCTGTAGTCGACCAGCTTCGTCCGGCATGTACAGTGCACTACTCTACGTTCTAATGCGCTTGCGTCCTGCTGAAAACTCCTTTTTTAACTAGTTTCTTCGTATTTCAGTTGATAAAATGTTTGTACGTTGCGATTGATCTGATTAACAAATTTCCGTAAGTACAATCCTGTTGTTTAAGAAACGCTCCGATAGTTCAACCTTTAACCCTTCGGCGATTCGCGTTACTCATAAAATAGAACTCCATATATGGTATGCTACCTGTAATTGAACCTCATTATGTTAATGATATGCAACGGTTTGGCTTAAATACAGCAAGTACTTCTTCCTCATTCCCTATTCGTCTGCTTCACTACAACTCCTGCAACCGCCAGAAGCGCACATCTCAAGAACCTTCTATGTAAGTTTTAATTTATTCATAAATTTTGATACTTTAATGAATACCTAGAACACTGTTTTTTTAGAATTTAGCAATCGCAAAGGTTTCCAATATTACCCTGCTCTGTAACGTGCAATTCAAAGGCCTTAACAGTTAGATAGATACAATCCACACGTGGTTTTGCTGTATAACTATAAGGGGCGTTACCCCACGTGTATATGTAGCCTGAGCCAGGCAGAAGTACTGTGCGATAATTGCTAACGTTTTACATTTAAAGGTTACATCGTAACTTTCAGTATGATCATATTATACTGTTTAATCTAATAGCGTAGTTGATCTGTGTGGAAAAGAATCTACCGTTATTTTAAACGAAACTTGCATTTATGCGTAGGCTAGGTGCATGTGCAGTCCAGGGTTCGAGTTTCTAACCGTTGACACTTTATTCAGATGGGGAAGCCAGTATAGGCCTACACAGGATACTCCGCAAACACAACACAACACATTTTATGTTTTAAAATATCAGGAAAATGTTTGCACAAATGATATTAACATTATTAATGGCGTTTTAATAACATCAAATGTTAGTCACTAGGAAAGTGGCCGGAGTGTGGCTATATGTTGGCATGATTGTTCATAATCATATTTGAAGTTCCTTTGAATATTTTCCGAAGAATGTTATTGAAACATCAGTAAAACACATTAGCATATTACGTATATTGTATGTATTATGTATTCTCATTTGTACAATGTTATACAAACATACTACTTGATGACAATTCGAAATCTTTTGAAAATGTTATGTGTTTGCTGGGTTTATACTAAGAATGCCATGGCATGTCGCTTAATTTAAGTTCAAACCTCATACCAATTGAATTAATGTAAGATTCAGATGATAGGGCAGACATTTTGTGCATTTCATTAGCCATCAGGCTGTCGGATTAAGGCATAACCTTTCACATTGTACATGTAGTCATTGTACATGTAATGATTTATTTTAAGGTGTGGCATGTACATGTAGGTAACTTGAGATAATCATATAGGCTACTATGTGTGGGACTAACTTCTTGTTGCTAATAAAAAAAATCCCATTATTAATAGATCTAGTTTCAACACACCCAAAATATTGTTGCATATGTATCCATACTGTGCTGCAGTTCCTTGTTCATTCAAGATAGCCTTGTAAGGTGTTGGCTACAATTTGGCCTGCAAGTGCCGTCGTGCAAAGCCGTGGGTGTATTTCCTGATTGGGGTGTTTGCATAAAAGGAAGCATTTTGAATCTCCTGCATATTATTGGCTCCTCCCACTTTTGTTCAGTGCTTTAAAAGGGCATGTGGTTTACAAATTCTTATCTGACTGCTCACCTCTTATGCAACTTAATTTTAGCAATGAAGATCATATAAAGTAAAGTGTGTGTAGGTCAGTTCCCTCATTAGTGTTAAACAGCATAGGTCATAGATAGGTGTGAATACTTTTCCAACTGAACCAGTTTAGTTTTCATGTTTTTGACTTTGTTAATTTTCAGACAATCACCTACCACCACCCAACACAACTACAAAAATGGAGGATGAAGTACAAGCTCTGGTTATTGACAATGGATCCGGTATGTGCAAAGCCGGTTTCGCTGGAGATGATGCTCCACGTGCAGTGTTCCCTTCACTTGTTGGAAGGCCAAGGCATCAGGTTAGTAATATAATTGTTTTGTAATTTTACTTCCATACACAGTACATTGCTTTATTGCAAATGAAGACATCCAAAAGGAGTTGTTATACTATTGAAACTAGTTTTCAGAGGAATGATTTTAATTCAGTAGTTAAAAAAAAAAAATTAATTTTTTTTTACTTCCATACCCAGTACATTGCTTAATTGCAAATGAAGACAACCAAAAGCAGTTGTTTACTGTTGAAACTAGTTTTCACAGGAATAATTTAATTCAGTAGTTAAAATTTTTGTCTAAAGGTGTAAGTAAGGCTGTTTATAGTACCTGCCAAATAATAGGACATTTTTGCAAATGAAACTAATCCAAAGGTTCAGTTTTTTATTTAACTCCACTGTTTTTCCATTTCTCTTGTGAACAGGGTGTGATGGTTGGTATGGGACAGAAAGACAGCTATGTAGGAGATGAAGCACAGAGCAAACGTGGTATCCTCACCTTGAAATATCCAATTGAACACGGTATCGTCACAAACTGGGATGATATGGAGAAGATCTGGCATCACACATTCTACAATGAACTCCGTGTAGCCCCAGAGGAGCACCCAGTACTCTGCACAGAAGCTCCACTCAACCCTAAAGCCAACAGGGAAAAGATGACACAGGTAATTTAGTTTCTTTATTACCTATTGGGCTGTTTAGTTATAGTGTGTCGATGCTCGCTCGCATAGCTGGCAGTTGTCTTCAGGTTTTTTCGGGATGGGGTGGGTGAAGTATACAGGATCCCTCCTTTTCCACCTCTGCTGATAGTGGCCCAATGTATCACCAGAATGAAGTAACTATGCTAGCTATGTGTGCTACAGGACATCTTATGTAAGGGGCTTTCAAACCTTATCAGACTTAATGGTTTTATCACATATTTGTTCTCACCCAAAATCATTCGCAACTTCAATGTTAATCTTTGTTTACTTTCACAGATCATGTTCGAGACTTTCAACACCCCTGCTTTCTATGTTGCAATCCAAGCCGTGCTATCTTTGTATGCATCTGGTCGTACCACTGGTATTGTCATGGACTCTGGTGACGGTGTCTCTCACACAGTACCCATCTATGAGGGTTATGCTCTTCCTCATGCTATCCTGCGTCTTGATCTTGCTGGACGTGACCTTACTGACTACCTTATGAAGATTCTGACAGAGAGAGGCTACACCTTCACCACAACAGGTGAGATTTTTACTCAATTCCTAGTTTACAGGCTCAGACCTGCAGCTTTCAGTAGGATAGAAGTGGGAAGTAAGATATTGCAGTCTTCCAGCATTTTAACCGGTTGTCAAATTCTTAGAAACCGCTAAGCATATATTCCTGAAGGGGGAGGCAGGGGGGGGGGGTGTGTAGTACATGATATACCCCAGCATCCCTTACTGCTTATTGTTTCTGAAGTTAGACATTTAACATGCCCTCATTTTTTGTTCCCTGCAGCTGAACGTGAAATCGTCCGTGATATCAAGGAGAAACTGAACTACGTTGCTCTCGACTTTGAACAAGAAATGCAGACGGCTGCCTCCAGCTCCTCATTGGAGAAGAGCTATGAACTCCCTGATGGACAGGTCATCACCATCGGCAACGAGCGATTCCGCTGCCCAGAGGCTATGCTTCAGCCATCTTTCCTTGGAATGGAATCTGCTGGTATCCACGAGACCACATACAACAGTATCATGAAATGCGACGTTGACATCCGTAAGGATCTATACGCCAACATTGTCCTTTCCGGTGGTACCACTATGTTCCCAGGTATTGCTGACCGTATGCAGAAGGAAATCTCAGCCTTGGCACCACCCACAATGAAGATCAAGGTCATCGCTCCACCAGAGAGGAAATACTCTGTCTGGATTGGCGGATCCATCCTAGCATCTCTCTCCACCTTCCAACAGATGTGGATCAGCAAGGAAGAATATGATGAATCTGGCCCAAGCATCGTCCACAGGAAATGCTTCTAAATTGTGAACACATGTGTGACGGTGCATTCTTGATGCCCGTTGTACTTAAAATCAGAGACATTCAAATATAACACTAAAAAAACATGCTATGATGTGGCAGATATAAAACCTGCTCACATTTTGGTCCAACCAATTTCTGCTAACTTTTTGGGCCAGCATTCCACTAATAAATTTCAGAGGTCTTGGTCTTGAATTGCTCACCAAAAAGCAAATTTTTAGTTTTGTAGAGAAAATTTAACAAGATTGACTGTTCAGACATATCACATGTCTATTGCCAAACAAGGGAGATTGCCAATGAGAGAAAGGTTTAATACCTCCCGTGGCAGTTTTGTGCTAATAAAGCAAACCTTGACATTCAGTTAAAGTCTTGTATAATGTGACTTCAAACTCCACCAGAGGTTGTTTTCTAGTTCAGCAAGTTGGTATGCATTTTCGTACCTTGTTGTACCCACCTCCCTTAAACAGACTAGGTTGGAAGCTTAGCTATGGACATTGACTTTGTTTTGCACAAATTATAATCACCATTATGGTACTTTATAAACATATAGTTGACATAACCCTTGTAGGCATAACTTTATCCTGGGTTTTTGTCTATGTTAACTGACAGGCACTTTGCACAAGCTGTGCACTGCAATAGTATGTCCCCTGTTTCCAGTGTTAATTGGGTACTGTTGCATTGCTAGTTTTCTGCTCTTTCAGACTTTTTTTTACCATAAAAATGGTTTCTTTTTATTTTGTATGAGAAAAAGTATAATTTGTGTAAGTTGTGGTAGTGATCGGTATAAGAAAAGAATGAAAAGATAATCACATTTGTCTTCATTATTTACTCCTTGTGATGTGTGTATTAGAAGGGTCCCCAAGTTTTCATGTGTATTTGGGTACAAAACTGCAGAGCTTTATGAATAGGATGACACCTCCCCCCCCCCCATGCATACTTTGTAATAGTCCTGGAAGATGGGGTGGGCTTACAACTAAACCCCTGTAAAATGTCCTGGGATCATGGGTATGAATATAAACCCAGTGGTGGGGTTAGGGCTTACTTATTGCAAGACAGAAATATTGGTTAGCTTGAGGCAGCGGTGCCAAATCAAATGGGACGTTCAACCACTAGAACAAATCTCTTACTTGACCCCATCCCACAGTCTAGGACAAATCTCTGACTTTACCCCACCCCCAGTCTAGTCAGAACGTTTTGGGGAGGTAGAGCTTTGGAATATCAACAGGCATTAAAGCAGCCCTAACAAATAATACGAGTAACGCTGCTTAGTTCAGTAATCTTAAATATAAACAAGTGAAATATAAATTGTCTAGCAACAATATTTCTGTACGCTGCACCTACCTTCTTTAGTCTTATGCTTTATTTGCAAATGATTATTTAGCACAGCGCCGCCATTTTTACTTCTAGCCTAGCAACCTCAACTGAAGTCATCATGGCAACTTAAAAACGGTCCAGCACAGAATTGAATTATGTGTGCTGTATGTACGTGCGTTGCTGGTCCGACGACAGACTAACTTTTCCCCTAACGTTAATTTAGTACTACTACTAGTGATGTAAGCTGACAGCGCTGGTTAGGACTTTGTGTCTCTCTTTTAGCGTAATGGATGACCAGTGACAAGGATAATGAAAACTTCATAAACCATGTGATGGTTTGAAATATGGCTCAGGAAAAACGTAGGGAAAGTAGGGTAGTGAGGTCGGCCAAGTCCGAGACTGTCGAAACCCATAACGTTGAGAATGGAAATTTATCAGTTCCGCGACACAACGATATGTCTTTTTCACCAACTGATGTCTTCTCGTGAGTCCCTTAAAAGCTACAATTTAATGCAAGCCTAACAAATGGACAAACTACACATGTAAATAATATTTCTAGATTATGTAAACTTTAATAAGTAACATATTGAAGTGCTGGAGTTTTAGCCCATTAAAGTTTGAAGTCAAAAGGCCTAGGCCTAGGCCTAATGACAATTTTGCCTATGGCCTAGGCTATAGCCTAACTTAGGCCTCGGTAGTTTGTTTAGTCAGAAGCCTTGCCTATTTCTACAAGGTAGAGGGGCCTAACTTTGTATACACTAGTACCCAATTTCTGTGGTACCAAATTTGTTCACCTCTATGATAACACAATACTACTTACTAGGGTAGCCTATCTTGATTCGAGGTTAGGCCTATTCTTGTCCAGTTTACCAATTGTGCCTGAGCACACACCAAGACAAATGCAAATCACACTTACTAACATGCCCCCCCCCCCCCAGCAAGAGTCTGGGCACCAAAAGCAAATAACGTGATCCACCCTCTCTCCCAGTCCCTCGACATTGAGATTGTAACTGTTGATCATGACGATGTTATCCCAAGTGAGTACCATGAGTCCCTTGGAAAGGGAATAGATGCTTTCTGGTCACTTTGCCCAACAACCGTTTCGCCTAACTGCCATTTCGCCCAACTAGCATGGTCATTTCGCCCAACCAGCATGGTCATTTCGCCCAACCAGCATGGTCATTTTGCCCAACCTTTTAGTTCATTTCGCCCAACATTTTTTTACTCATATTCAGTCAGAATAATATCACTTTTTCTATTTCACTAGTTCAATTTGAATTATTTTGGGTTATATTACTTCGTGGTAGGTAAATAAAGTAATGTTCGTTCGATATCGATCGGAGTCTGAGTTATTTCGGGTGTAATGGGAGGATTACACTACTTTAGGCGGTTTCGTATACAATGGAAGAATGTTATACAAACAAAGGGGAATCGGTCTCCATAAAAATCTATCAAACCTAATCACTAAAACACTGATCCATCCAACCAACTGTAACCACGACTTCAAGTTTCCTTAGTATTCGGTTCGTATCTTGTAACGTTAACAATTCCGGAACGTTTCCTTACTAATGTTATACAAATGAAAGGACTTCAAGATTCCTTAATATTCCGTTCGTATCCCGTAATGTTAACAATTCCCTAACGTTTCATTATTAAATTGACCAATATTGAAGTAAAATATTTAATCAATGTTGGTCGAAATGACCAGCAAGGTTGGGCGAAATGACCGTGCTGGTTGGGCGAAATGACCAACAAGGTTGGGCGAAATGGTAAGGTATGCCAAAATGGCAGTTGGGCGAAATGGTTGTTGGGCGAATGACCAGCTTCCGAATAGATCGCTAGGCCTAAACCTAATAGTATTCCTTACACGTAATCAGGTTTAAGGTTGGTAAGCTATCTTCTGTTTAACCATATGGTCACTACCAATGCGACCATGTTAAACATTAATCTTGTAAATGTTGAACATTTTCAAATTTACTCTCTTAAAACTAATGATGTTTCATATTTTATATAGTGAGGAGGGAGGGTATAACCTTAGTATACTCACTATATATTAACAATTAAAGATTTCTACATACCTAGTGGGCAATATTTAAGAAATAGGGACATGTGGTATGGGACACTTCAGAGACTTGAGGTTTTGCAAAATGTGAAAAGTTCTGTGGAATGGCTGCAGAAATTCACTTTTGTTTACCTCAAATTAATGCACAACATATATATTTAAAATTGGTGAAATTATTTAAGGTAATGCTCAATATTGTAGCAAAGGCACTGGTAATTTGATAATATATAAACATGTTCTTTCATCAACTTGGGACAGTCCATACACACATATTTAGGTACATATGAGGAGACTCCATTGGAAAAGTAAGTAGGAGGACTCTCTCTGCTCACAAAATCAATTAAGACCTCCTAATTTGCATATTACTGATATATCTTAATGATGACATATAGAAATTCATATAGAGTCTCTATACAGTATGTCAATCTATCTGAATGTTCTCCTATCTAAGCAGAAGTGCAAATATCAACAGGGGGAGATCTAGTACTGTTTTTACTGTATGTTACCAAAGAAGGTGTTTGATTTTTGATTTTAATCAATCTATAAGCAGTTTGGCAAAGAATTGAAGCACACTTACCATTGAACTTCTAGAGATTTTTCCATCAGCAAATTTAATGAATTATATACTATACAAGCAACACATCAGTTTCAGAGTTCATTGGACTTTCACGATTAAAATTTTATGATCAACATACAGTATACAGTCCTGGTTTGGAAACAGAAAAAGTGCTCACAGTCCAAAATTCAACTTAATTTCTGGCACAGACAGGTACAGTATATCCTGTACAACATGCAATATGTCTTGACATAATGCGTGCTAATACAAACACTGCTATGTTGATGTTTTCCTTTTTCCTAGTTTATAAAGTTTGTAAAAAAAAGTTTATAAAGAAATAGCAAAAAATTATTGACATTCTCAGCAACAGTAGGCATTTCATCAAGATATTTGAATTCTTCCAATAAAGAACCTTTCAAAGTTAAAAATTTAATTATTTTTCTACCAAAGTCTGAGTACTTTTGAAATTCTATTAAGAAATTGAAATTAGTCTCCATAAATCATAAGTTATGACATTTTTGATAAAATTTAATATTTTCTGACAAGTTTCAGATGCTTTCCAAGATATTGTCAAAGATGTCTTCCTTGTTTCTATCCCTCTGAAGGCAATGTGTTAAAAATATTTAAAGTAAATGTCAAATCAAAAAGTTCACTGTAGGATGAACGGAATTCGGAACCACTTAACTGACCAGCTGGCAGGCGCGTAGCCAAGGGGGGGCGAAGGGGGCAGCCGCTCCCCCCTTGAGCATATTTTAAAAAATGTTTGTAATGTTTTTATGATATAGCTAGTAATTTCAAAAGAGAAAATACTAAGATGCAACTTACAAGGCCTGGGAAGTGCCATTTCCAACGATCTGGGAGGCATTTTCAGCCAAAATTTTCTTGTACGCTTCGCGCCAACCATGGTGGCACTACGCTTAGATAGTATGCAATGCCGTATCTACGACTCTGAAAATTTTTCTAAATTTTCGCCCCCCCCCCCTTGGCAAATTCCTGGCTACGCGCCTGCCAGCTGGAAAAAGCAGATTTATACTATTGAGGCATACTTTAACAGTCCAATTGATGAATTTGTTATTTTGTTAAAATATGAAAGTGATTCCTGACTGTTCACAACCATATCATGTGTACAACTTGGTTAGCATAGTATACAATCAAAGCAATCATCTTTATGGAATTGAAACACATAAGTGAAAGGATTTGGGACCCTCCGTGCTACTCAGGCTACTAAGGGTAACGTTAGATCTTCGGCTAGGCCTACCAGTGTTGTCGGGCTACTTTTACCCAAGTACCCCTGAGTTCTTGTGGTTTGCCAATGCGGAGTACCACTGTCCAAGTACAGCAGTATCGAAGCCGAGTACAAGTTCTTCTGAGTACTTTGTGAATAGGGATGTTAGTTGCCACCACAGTTAACCAAGGCCTAGGCTAGGTTTTGCCATTATATTCCACCCTAGAACTTAGGGAATATGGGAACACTACCATACAAGAACGTTATTTTTATCACATCATTATTTTAAGCTAATCCTGGCATGATTCTATATATCTGATAAATGTTTTGGTTCATTCAGGGCATTTTGTCATGCTGGTTTCCTACCATCAGCAGTTTACATATATTTTTGGTTACCTGCAATAGGCAGGCAAGTAACCTATACAGTCAAGTTGGCATGTGTATGTGTGTATTGCATGTGTATGTGGATGCCCTAGCTTGTAAACATAACATCTCAAGATAGGTAACCTCTGAAGTTCTCATATGTAGCATGTGGCTTCCCTTAGTTAGAACAAGAATCATTTTGTTTTGGTTGGAGGTCAAAGGTCATTTGGGGTCAGCAGAAGGCAAAATGTAAAAATCTCAAAAATGATGTATCTCCAGAACCTGAACATCAACAGAGCTCAAATATGCACGGTAGGATAGCTTTGTCATATAAAGTTTTTATGTAATTTTGTGTTGGTCTGAGTACATTTAAGGTCACCAGGTGTCAAAACTTGGAATCCTTGTAAACATGATATCTCCAGGTAGGAAACTTTTGGCTCTATTGGCTCACATATTTTGCATGTGGCTTCCCTATAATGAGTGCAAGAACCTTTTTGTTTATGGTGGAGGTCAAATGTCATTTGGGGTCATCAGAGGTCTCACTCTGTAATGCCTTATAAACACAAACCTTGTAAACATGTTACCCCAAGATAGGTTACATCACATAGCTCACATTTGGCATGTGTCTTTCTTGAACCCTATTATTATTATTTTGGGAAGAGGTCATATGGGGGTCAGCAGAGGCCCAAATGTCAAAATATCAAATTGATCTCATCTGATTAACTATTATTCAGCACTTTGTTGTTAGAGTGAGCATGCCAAATAAATTACCAACTAATTAATATTCATGATGAAACTCAGAAGACATGTTGAATTTCCTGCCAATCACCAAAATTTTGCTATTGATTAATTGGTATTGAGTCCACGTAATCATTTGGACAATGTTTATTGTTGTATTGCTCTCCATCCCTCTAATGTAGGCCTCTAGAGTCCCATATCTCAGTGTTGAGAGATATCATGAAGGCTACTTAAATTTCCAACATTGCTAATTGATCAATCTCTGTGTCCGAGTGACAGGAGTATTTAAGAAAAGTTTACTAGCAGACAAATAGTTGACAAGGAGACAAGTAGTTCACAAACTTGTAGACAAGTAGTTGACCTTTGAGCATCATCTTTTGAATCTTCCAGACCCTCCATAGCTGACCAACAAAAGGTTGGCTTCTTTCGGCAGGACAAAGCCACACAGACAGAAGACTCAGAAATTGTGGAGCTGAAGGACATGACAAAGGTGCTGCAGATACTATTACAGGTGAGCAGGACTTGATTTTGAGTTTACAACTAAGAAAGAAGTCTTCCCATCTTTGGTACATTATCACATTCATGTAGACAGGTACATACATGTGTCAACTTACTTAAACAGTGAAGCAGTTTAACTTATAATATGTGTCTTTTGCATTTGATAAACAAAATGCCACTTTTATTCCTAAAGCTTTATGTTACTTACAGCATCACAAATGTATTGCCTCAGGCTACAATGTATGATTGAAGTGCATTTACTAACATAGCTTGTTTGAAGGTACTGATGTAAAGCAGTGCGATATGTGAATGTTGTATTGCAAAGGATCTTGAGACAATTGTATCACAGTATGAAATTTGCTTAATATGTAAACATGTTTCACAAACATTTGTATAGATTCTGATGAATACATTTTTTTTTTGTGAAATTTATATAAAGTTTTGGTTTTAGTTCGATACTAGCAAAGCTAGTAACTGGTTGTTATTTAGATAATTATTTGACATGTTGCTTATAATTTTTTGCACCGTCTTTTCAGGAATCCAAAGCTTTAAAACGGGAACTGGCTGTTGCTAGACAAGTGATTGTAGCAGAATATGAGAACAGATTGCAAGAAAAAGCAATTGATATGTACACAAGAATTAACGACAGACTGGAGCAGTTGGAGAATGCACACCAAGAGGTTAGTCAATATTTAAAGAAAGTCCATATTTTACAAACTCAAAGTACCCATGATGGAGGGGGAAGGGTGAGGGGAGGGTTAAAGCCTCTTTATTTCTATCTTTAAGTGAAAATACTCTTAAGTATAGCGAGTTTCAAACCTCTTAAATGGTCTCAAAACTGGCCATTTTCTTTATAACATATACTAGATGACTTTTGATTTGGTAGTAAGTTGTGAAATTATTTCACAGGGTATAAACAATGTCATGTAGAGCTCTCATTTTTCAAGAACAATTATAAAACAAATGTTTGCAAGGTGGCAGAGCTGCTTTGCGAGCTGTGAAATTGATAACAGAAGGTGTCCTTTTATTCATACATCTATGTTTTTATATTTCATATAGCAAGACTGTTCTTTCTGGATTTTGAAACATTTGGAATGAAAATTCTTTACTGTTTAAAATCATACCAGTGAACTTAATGGTTGATTCTCACGAGGGAGTGCTTCAAACAAGAGCTGAAAATCTCCGATCTTTTCTGGTTCTCATTTAATTCTTGGACACTTGCTCTACATTAGTAAGATTTGTGGAATTTTCAGCAAATTATATGGCAAGGAATCACAAAGTCATCTGGCTTTCTGGTTAGGGTTGTCATGGTGACAAAAAAAGAGGGACCTGGACAGTGGTGAAGCAGTAGTTTGTAAGCATTTAGCATCAATCTGGCAAGAAGTTAACATTTTGACATCTGAATGTAACTATTTGTTGTCTGGTTTCTAGAGAATAGCCGTTGTGAGGAGGAGCTACAGAACACAGTTGGCTGATGCAATTGCAAGGATAACCAATGAGTGGAAGGTATGTTCCTATTTCATGAGGACGGTAGGATCCATTTTGAAATATTTCCATGTTGTTCTTCTCTGTCAGATCCAGTCATTACAAGGGAGGGAAGGGTTGGTGGGGGGGGGGGGGGTTGGATGGAGTTTAAAGTGGTTGTTTAATTTTTCCAAATAAAGGTATGAAGCATATCCTTCAGAGGACAGTGTCAACTTTGAAAATGTTAAACTGTCTCAAGAAATTCGGAGTCTGTTGCAGGTTTGGGAAGAGGTTTAATGTGTCTCCAATATGGCTGATAAACCTCAGGCTAAATGTACAGAAAACAAAAGAACTAATAAGTTTTAGGGAAAATATGATGCTTTTGTTTTCTGAAGTATGCTTTACTTTACAATCATAGGGCTAGCAGTAATATAACTTCTCTATTTCAGAAACATGCTAATTCCAAGATGAACATGGAGTTGAGAAAGGATGCCAGTCGAAGCGCAAAAGTTTCAGAAGATCATAAACAGTTACAACAGCAACTGAGTCAACAAGAGAACATCATACAGATGTTAAAAATGCAGTTAGAGCAGCAAGCACAGGTAAGCATCTCATAATCTATGCTCCAATCCATATTACAGTACGGTTAGAGCAGCAAACAAAGCATCTCATAAACTATGCTTCAATCCATGTTATGGTACGGTTAGAGCAGCAAACACAGGTAAGCATCTCATGCTCTATGCTGCCAATCCATGTTCTGGTATGGTTAGAGCAGCAAGCACAGGTAAGCATCCTGATAACCTATGCTGACGATCCATATTACAGTACGGTTAGAGCAGCAAACAAAGCATCTCATAAACTATGCTCCAATCCATGTTATGGTACGATTAGAGCAGCAAACACAGGTAAGCATCTCATAATGTATGCTACCAATCCATATAACAGTATGGTTAGAGCAGCAAACACAGGTAAGCATCTCATACTCTATGCTGCCAATCCATATCATGGTACGGTTAGAGCAGCAAGCACATGTAAGCATCTCATAATCTATGCTGCCAATCCATATTACAGTATGGTTAGAGCAGCAAACACAGCATCTCATAAAATATGCTCCAATCGATATTACAGCATGGTTAGAGCAGCAAACACAGGTAAGCATCTCATGCTCTATGCTGCCAGTCCATATTACAGTATGGTTAGAGCAGCAAGCACAGGTAAGCATCTCATAATGTATGCTGACAATCCATATTACAGTATGGTAAGAGCAGCAAACACAGGTAAGCATCTCATGCTCTATGCTGCCAATCCATATTACAGCATGGTTAGAGCAGCAAACACAGTAAGCATCTTATAAAGTATGCTACCAATCCATGTTACAGCATGGTTAGAGCACATGCAAGAATATATGCTCCAATCCTCTATTCCATTATTCTATTATTGGTGCAACACACACTGATAGCAATGCATACCCCCCCCCCC
>KN884550.1:30691-45116 GCA_000934455.1 Apostichopus parvimensis
CCCCCCCCCTTGGATCCGCCAGTGAGTAACGTTACAAGTTCTTGCTAATATATTATTACTTATGAGTGCATACACTACATGGATTAATGTCACAGCACAATTTCAATCAGGAAAGTTATGAGTTTTAGTAAGACGGGAAAGGTGAGAGTTGGTCGGGGATTGGTCCGTGAGAGTAGGGTTTGTGAGGGTATAGGTGGGGTCTACAAGTCGGGATACAAATGATTTAATAAGTTTTGTTTTGCTTTGTTTATTTTTTCTTTAATTACTCTGTTCATTGTTCTTTCTATATATTTCTGATTTGACTTGTTTTTCTTCAGTTTTTAGGGAGTGAAACTCTTCGCCAAGTTCCTCGGGTTGTTTTAATTTTACTTCCCTCTATTCATTCCACTCACTTCATATTATTGTTGTTATTTTTGTGCACTTGTACTATACGATGTTGTATAGAAATTAAAATATACGAAGCGATATAATATCTCTATGAAAATGCTAGTTCCTAATTACTTTATTTTGTTGATGAACAGGTGCATGTTATCTGCACGAGTACCGCCATCGTACCCTTTCCCCACCCACCCACCCCTCCCTCCATCCCTCCCTCCCTCCCGTCATCATACCCTACATGAAATTTGTATAGTTGAGATATAAATGTTACTTGTTTGTATTTCTAAGTCGATCACAATCACCTTTTTCTCATCAATTTGAAGAGTTTATTTTGAAACTCCCTGTACGATATTAATATTTATTGACATTAGAAGCAAGTTTTTTCAGGTGTTTCCGGCTTGTATCTGTTGAATTAGAGTGTGGTTAAATCCACCCACTTGTTTTTCTCTTGTTCTTAATACTAATTAACACGAATAATATTGTTAGTTTTACACTTTCCAATTTCAATCGAGTTAATCTGATATCATCTTTCATTAAATGAATATACGGATACATCACTCAGGGATATTTCCCTGCTTTTTAAAACAAAAATAAAGCACATTAGTTTTACTGCAAAAGAATAATATTTTTCACGGATCAAATTTTGCGTCTATGAACACAAGATCACATAGTCATTCATGCAACGCAGGCTACACCAGGGGTGGCCACAATAACAACCAACAAGAGCAGCTATGCCAGTTGCATGCTCACCAACTTCGAAACAAGTTTTAGGGGACTGGCGATCTGGCACCAACACGAGGGGGGTTACGTGAAAGAGCAACGTTTCTTCTTACATTTGCTCTCTTAACATTTCGCGATGTCAGTACATAGATTAATTTCACTTTTTGGTTTAACTTATGAGCTAAAGCCAGAAAGTAGGCACAACAAAGTCTTGTGTGGATTTGAACAATTGCTGTTTGCGTTTGGTCCTTTAAAATTGATAAAGTTATTAAAAGCAAACAAACCTAACCAGTAAACCATTTCAACAGTTCGAAATAAGATTAATATAGCATCAATTGAAGACACCCTTCTCGACGGAGGTTTTCACAAATTGAAGAAACAAGAGTATTGATGTGTAGGCCTACTCTCGATTATAAAAGTGTAGTAACGTACAACGCATAGTCAGTTTACACATCTATACGGCCACTTACTCCGTGTAAACGTATTTTATGATTTCGAAAAGTCACATGTGAGAAACTGATCTCGTTATTAGAGACCTAACCACCGTCCGTGGAGTCGGGAGCCAAGTCCGGCCGTGGAGGAAAATATGTCACCGATCCCCTTCTTGAAGTCTTATATTTCCTTTCAAGTAAACCATGACAATGAAAAGAAATGATTATTTATCCCATTTTTCCAACCTGATTAATCCCCGGGCCACGGGGCTGTATTCCCTGACGCCCCCTTCGGCCCAGAATTACCCACCATCCCTACGAAATTTCTTTATAAGCTAGTAAATTTCCCGAGATAATCTATTTTCACTGTTAATTGGTTTACGGCATCTTGTCCAATCAGTAACATGTCAGAATGTCTATATGAATAATTTCGATCAACCATAGGCCTATAACTAAAGAATGGGTCATCTTATGGGCATGCAGGCTCCTACGCAAATAGTTTCCCAAGAAAGTCACATTTAACGGGACTGCATTTACATGACTCTGTGAACCGCTATTTCCAGTCATTTTCAGGAAGGGTTTTGGTGCCGGGTTTACTGACAATAAATTTCTTTCTTACTTCATAAATTTACCTCTATTTTGTTTCTCTCTTGAGTCAACACGGTAAGGGACATATCCCACTTTGTATCCAAAGTTTTAATTACTCGCCTTAATCTAAAAATAAAGGAAGTTTAAAGCTATAACTGTTTTATTCATCAACTGTCGCTGATGATAACAAAGTGAATCCGTTTATGATGCAATGATAACAGGATCCGCCCACATGACAACGGGTTCAAATACTCACGCGGGGGTGAGTGTTTTGACCCATTTATTAACATGTCTGCTGTGAAGTGGCACCGAGCCCACTTTTCTATATTTCTGATTTGTGAATGTAACAGTTGCAAAGCCTCTTTTAGGCGATTTTTGTCACATAACCCAGTATCGAACCACCTTACACTGATATTCTATGTGTATTTCTGCCATTGGCTGTCCCTTGTGTTTATCCACCACCGTAGCCTGAGCGGAGTGAGGGGGGGGGGTGCGATATATACCCTAAAGAACAGCACGATTTCTCATCGCACGAAAGTCGTAAATTCACGCACACACACAAAACAAAAATCAGAACAGAAACGGCAGAGTATATATGACCTAGCTGAATATATTTTTTATATAAGCATTATTCCCATGATATGACAAATGAGGTACTCTCAAACTAATCTAAAAAATACTGGTATAGCCTTCTCAATTTTACCCATCGTATAGTCGGCATCACAGACTGCACTCGTCTATCGCAAATTTTCCTTTTTTGATTAGTTCATGACGTAATAAAAAGTGAGTTATTACTACCCAGAAGGCCTATCCATCCTATTGGAAGACCCTAAAGACTGCAGGCTGAATGACTCACACTATACAACGCATCACAAATCACGCTTCCTTATAAGTGAAATTCATATCTGACGACACTATGCATAGAGTCGTAAATTTAAAAACGCATCTAGAAGAACTATTCCGACAGAAAAAAGAAAAGAAAAATACATTAGGCATACTCAAACTACAATGTAAATGAAAATTTACAATTTTTAGGAACCCGGATGTGCATATTTACCATTTTCTCTGTATAATTGAAGTTTTCAATAAGTTGAAACTAGAATATATCAATGCAGTGACATGCACAGGAGTTAAAAGTTGGGGGAAGGGGTGGGTGGGTGAAGGGGGGGGGGATTCTAAATTATCCCCTACTGATATTGGTAGTGGCATGAACCTTTATGAACGGGCTGTAGTCGGATAAATAAAAATATCGAATAAGAGGATGTGGCTGTGGATTTGTTGAGTACGACTCCCTTGTAGGGAGGGTGCAGGGGTACTCCGCCCTTGTAGGGAGGGTGCAGGGGTACTCCGCAGACAAAAAATGTTTGAACAGTTTAGAGGCCGAACGGTGCATTCTGGGGGCATATTTACACTATATTCGATCTATAATTAGGTCTAAACGCAAGGTTGTGCTAATAAATACTTTTGAATTTTGAAAAGTCCCCCGACTGACAATGAAGGTGGTTCCTCCTCTTTGCGTAGTGTGTCTATCTGACTCATTTGTCATTAAGAAAAATAAAATGACAATTTGGGAAGAACAATCTTACACATAATGTACTTTACAAAATAAACTCCTTGAAAAGCTGAAGAAATTCGTTGATGAGTTTCCGGTAAATAACTTGTTGGTATGCTACATAAACCATGAGCTGAATTTTGTTTCAAATACGGACAAAGAAAAGTGTGGTGAATCTCCCATGAGGATAAAATTAGTCAGCTGAAACTGGATCATATAAACTTTACAATTCGAATATTTGATTTTGTGTGCGATTCATTATTGTGTTCTCTCTTGTGTTGAATATAAGTTGCTCAATATTCACTTTATTCTTTTTATGTTGGTTTTTTTGTCGTCAAGCTTGCCTATTGAGGTGGGCCTATATATTTAATGAGTTATTGCTCTTTGCTTTACTTGTCCATATATCCTACATAGGCTACTCATACAGGCTACTCATAAAGGACAAAACAGGATAGCCAGTATGGTGGGTATACCTATAGCGTGGTAACGGGCGATAAACTCATCGTACAATATAGGTCTTTATGTAGCGTTACATAGTTCGCTAGTGTATTTGGACATGTCGTAACATTATCTACCCTGACGACCAGCAGTCTGCCGACGCCCTGAATTTACAGTGGGTTGACATATTAAATTTTGTTGGCCCGTCCAGGGGCTATTTTCTAATTTACTGGATGGGCAAGATGAGATTTTCCGATTTTCATCAAAAGAACTGATATGATGCACCCACGGTGTAAAATAAAATTCGTTCCCTGTAGATGGTATGTTTCCGGACACTCAAACAAAATCATTTCGGCCAAACAAAAATAAACCAAATTTCCTTTTCTCGTCACAGAAAATCGTCCGCCTCGGAATAATCATGAAATGACCCGTTCTGTCGGCCTAAATATCAGTTGGCATCATTATGCATTAACCGTATGTAAATTCATCACAAATGACGCGTTGACTTATAGTTGATTTGCAAATGCACTGAAATTCGACCAACTATTGCCCGTAATTATCGCAAGATAATATCACAAGTTAATGTTTCAGTTCATTTGGAAAATCGAATACAAACACAAATCAAATGTAATTTATATAAGCAGTGGCGTGCACCGGATTTCAAATATCGGGACCAAATTTTCCCGACTGATTTAGGTACTACGGGGCATCATACCTTTATCGAAAGGCCACTAAGGCGAATGGACAATTTTTTAATTTTTTTTTATAAAGGAGAGGTTGTGACCATGGGATCGTTGAAGCCTACTCTCATGGGGGGGGGGGGGGGGTCTGGTTTCCTTCCTAGCTTGGCAAAAGAAATCACCGTTTAGACGTCAAATGGTTGCATTCTAAGGAATACTTAGACTATTAATAAGTCGGAAATAATTGTGTCTAAATGCAAGGTTCTGCTACGGGACTCTTCTCATACTACGATATGAATGAAAATTGCTTACTGTATTTAAGTTTAGCAAGAAATTTTTAGAGTAATACAGTCCACGTGGAATAGACTAAATCAAGCGTACCAGTCTTTTAACAGTTTTTTTTACATAGACCTATGCTAAAGCTTTCACTTAATGACCATTGCCGAATTTGATCGAAGTATATTCTTTTCTATGAAAAATTTGGTGGGCTGGCCTTGATAAGCTCTGCTTCTGCCAGGTCTCCCCCACTTCACATCATTTGTATATATCAATTGTTCCTATGGAATGTATTTGTATTGTATATTCAAATTTTATTTGTTCACTTTGTTTATGTTATGGTGTAGTGGAAATAAATAGTTTTCAATTTCAATTTTCACCTGCTTTTACATTTTCTAACTATAGGGTCCACATATCCTATGGTATCATTGGAGTGGACCAAATGTACATGATTACTCTATTTGGTCAGACATTAGGCTATATATTTAGCAAATTTGGTCCAAGTGGAACCTTTACATGATCCTCTATGAAATGAGATGAATGATTATTTTTATAAAGGCGGTGGTATCGCCTTGCTAGGCACGAATCGGAGAAGGGGTATGGGGCCCTTCTCCAGAAAAAGAAAATGTAACGTTTTTAGATGTCAAATGGAGCACTGTGAGCCATGTTCTTACTATAAATTAGGTCTAAACGCAAAGAAGATCCAATAAATACTCTTTATTTCCTTATGTGGGGTGAGTTAGGAGGACTACAGACGTAACAGTGGTCAAAAATTTCCCTTGGTTTCCTCGACCTGACCTCCGGCACCGGTCCCAGCGCCCCGGCCCGATGCTCACGTCAATATTATTAACTAAGAACATTTGGCTTGGGGTTTTCCAGGATCCAGGATTTTAAAAAGGCGGGGGATTTCGCTGAAGACAACCCCCATGCCCAGAGGTCTGGGGTACCTCCGAAGAAAAAATAACATAACATTTAGCAGTGAAAAGTAGCATTCTGAGTCAGTAAGTGACCTTATCACGTTTATGGTAACTCTCGTAACTTTATTCCACCTAGATTGTTTACGTCAGTTCTGCGAATAACCTTCTTGTTCGTCACTGTTCGACAATATTTCAATTTTTCTCCGGAATTTTATCGACGAAACCACTTAAACAGCAGAGCCTTACGAATCGTGTTATATCAGGTACCCTTAAAGTTGGCAACTACTTGCCTGGTAGAACTAAATATAACTTAATTATGAACAAGCTGCAAGTATTTTGAATTCATATGTTAGCCAGGATTCAACATGTGTCTAGATACGCTTTAAGTTCCGCAACAATGTAAATGACTTCACGTGTTAGGATACAAAGCTAGGACAGGCCTGTTGCATCATTGTTATTGTTTGTTACAAGATACGTATGTTGGAGAGCTTAGCTCCCCCTAGCCTACTCCTAGTTGCTTTTAGTTGCTACTTTTTGTGAGCCATCAAAGTAGCCATTGAGGCTTATTTTGAAGTTGATTTTGAACCGTAATTAGTGAAAGTAGCTGTTATTGTACAACTCAACCTAGCCTAAGCATTGAATTATACAGTATATGATCAGGAGGTCTTGCTCCCTCCCCAGTAGGACACGAACCTTATCTTACGCTTACGGGCATTTACGGTAAATTCGAAAATAATTGATTACAGTAGGTTTGGATGATAATGATGTCAAGATTTACTTTCTCTGTCTCTGAAAAGACTTGAGCTGCATGGACTCTGACTACTACTACACTAGCATGGACACTTCGAATTTCGGACACCTAAGCCTTAAAACACCCCAAAACTATATCTTCTGGTATAAATCACCTGAAAATATACTTGATATGGTCGGAGAAGTGTGTTATATTACGATACACGGCCAAACTTTCTTTCCTGCAAACTGTTTTCACGTTGTATTCCAAGAAGATTCTTGTGATTGTGGAACTGGTATTTCTTTGCTAGAGTATTGCGAAATTCGGACACACAGTCCCACAGTGTGGCGCTGGTGATAAAATTGGTGGCGCAGTTGCTCTTTCAGTAATTATAACAGACTTCATAGATCTCCGTCATTTTATTGACAAATATGTAAGTATTAACTTGCACTCGGGTCATTTTGGAGAGAAAATAACTGTAGCTTCGCACTTTTTGGTGAAATTTGGCTCTTCCTGTAGGTTGTCATGGTGAAATCGTGTATTTCTTAGGGGTGTCCGAAATTTGCAGTGTTCCGAAATTCGCAATACTGACTATACTAGTACTACAGTAGGCCTAGTACTATTTGGACAGTTACTGTCAGTCATATAGATTGTGTACAGCGGTCACTATTATGAGATGTGCTTATTTACGTGCAAAAACGGCAAGGAGACTCATATTTTTCTAAGGTAAAACAACTTCTGTCATTTGCTTCTTGTGTCTATGCAGCATTGTTACGAACGCAGGATTCTGCATCCTGGACGCAACATTTTGGCCAGGGACGCAAAATCTTCAAATTGCTTGCGTCTGGTGGACGCAAACGTTTTTTTGAGAAACACACTCACAACTAGGTCTATGGCAAAACATAACAAAAAAATTTTGAATGAACATCTTACATTCTTTCTTTCAATAAACCACAACTTCTTCTGAAAAGAACCAAAATTTCTTCCAATCCTACAGATCATTGCATTTGTTTGAAAATAAATATATCATAACAATCAACTGCAAGGTACTGTACAGGGTTAATAAAACTCCATTACAGAGATTTTCATGCTATACAGTAATATGCTAAAATAAACAATGATGCTTTTCCAAAATTCCCATGATTTGATTGGCTAATAGTCCATTGTCTGGAAATATTCTTGCATCTGTAGTGCTCAATGAACACAAAGTGCATTGTTTACCAACAATTTCTTGCAACGTTACTTTCCCCTGTGTAGAGATACATTAATGCAGTTTGTGGTATAGGCTATCATAATGTGTGCACTCAAATATAATGTTAGGCCTTGTTGTCCCATACAGTACGTACCTTTCGACAACAAACGATTATGGTAAGAAGATGCACTTGAATTGTTTCTGAGACTATCATGTAATTTTGTAATCATTGTTTTGATCAGAAAACGTTACGAGTTGAGACAACCTATGAATTTTGTAGGAAGCTAACATCTCTGATACCAGTAATTGTAACTAGAGACAAAAAGTTTTCGTCCCAGGGACGCAAGTCCCCGAAAAATTTTGCGTCCCGTAAGAAAAGCTTGCATCATGATCAAACACCAATTGCGTTTATTGTATGACCATCTTTACTAGTGTAGTTGTAAAGATGGGATCATATCACTGTGTAAACTTTGTGAATGTTCTACACAATATATGGCAGAAGGCGCAGTGCCCTAGCTTCGCTGTTTTACAGGGGCGGCATGCCCGCCCCACTTTTCACCCACCTTGACCAGCCCTTTCAAAGATTTTCACCGCCCAGCCCCTCTTTCAACCGCCCTTGTACTTCCCTAGTCGCCAATTTTTGTTGTGTCGCCTAATTGAGATAGTGGGTCCAGATATATTTGCTGATGCCCGGGCTTAGACACATTAAGCATGCCAACTTGCCATTGGTAAGTAGAATTTTAGCTTTGTCGAGTAGGAAATGTACTACGTTCAACAGTTTGGCAAGTGACTCATGGGCTAATCAAAACCCAAATTATACCAAGGCTATCATTGCCAACATTTCACAGGTTTATGAAAGCAGTATCTTGGAAAACTTGAAGCAAGTATGAGTTGTAATTTTGCAATGACCAATTGCAATGGGAATTAACAGTGTAAAAACATGCAAGGTATACAGAAATTTGTTCATGTGGGGAGGCTGTTCACCGAGCAATTACCTCCATTTGTAAACATACAGCAAACTGAGCAAAGCATCATTTATAATGTAATTACCATTTAGTACAGGGAATTGGTTGAGCTTAGGAAGTGCATAATGACATGTGCTTTGAAAGTGTTCATAAACAGTATTGAACATCGTTTAAAAGACAAAGTTAAAGTGGTAAGAACACAGTTTTGGAAAATATATGACGTTGCTATTGGAGTAGTGATTCAAAGTTTAAGTAAGGTTTTGTATAGGCCTACTGTCTGGCCAACACCTAGCTACTGTAGTATAGGCCAAGTTCTACAGTAGCCCTAATGTTACAAAAGCCAAGCTACCTTTGAAGCCAGGCAGCTGCATTCCTGTTGATCTTTTTTTAATTGTTTGAGACATAAAAGATGCATATTAATTATTTATGATTCATTGACTTTTTTATATGTTTTTCATCAACTTTCTTTTTGTGTGAGAAGTTTAAATTTCTTACTGCACTGAAAAATAATTTTCCAATGTGCATGACGTAGCACCATGTATCTGCATACCCTTTGTTTAAAGAAAGTATTGATGTTTAAGTTTGTACTCTACTACAAGTATACAAATGGCGAGTATAGTAGTTTTAAACATATTTGTTGTGGCCTGCAGATGAGCCTAACTGAGTTAAACAAATATGCCTAATGTAGTGCCTCACTTGTTAGGATACTGTATGTAGTGCCTACAGCATAGTGTCTCTTGCTAGCAAATGCATTTGAGCATGTCCAACGATCGAAGACAACTAGGCCGAACCTTAGGCTTAAATATTACCATACATCCTACAGGTTGTCTGACTGAGTTAAATTCTAAAAGCTAATGTATGCAACTTCCAATATTGGACTTTGCTATTGTTATTTTTCATTGAAATGTGGAAACTGGAGAGGTGCATGATACATATCGCAAGCCATATTACTGTCCCATTAAACATTGTTGTCAACGGTAATATTGGTGTAAAAGCTGCTTTGATTGTACATAATTAGTGTTTTAGCAACATAAGAGGTGGATTGTGTCGCTATCTTCCATTTAGTAGTAAGCGTAGACACTGTATGAAAAGTTTGCCTGCTTCAGAACATTAACTGTGCAGCTGTTAATCTTGAGATGCGTTAGCTAACTCTCTGTGGTACCATAACATGGCAATGTTCACTATGGTACGGTACTGTAGATAAATTCCCTTGAAGCTTGCTTTATAAATTATGATCATGTGATTTATTCATGACAAAGACACCAAGACAAATTTGGGTTTACAATTTTAATTTCGGTAATGTTTGCTTCTTATGTTAAGGCGGTAAAGCTCTCTTGGCCAACAGTCATAGAACATTGATGTAAACTTTGAATGTTATTAGGTCAAAGCTAAAATTTGGATAATAAAGAAGTGATGCTTCGTTGCTGCTACAGTATGATATCAAATGCTGTAACATCAACTGGTGTAAAGCTCTCGCTATACTGTACATACAGTGAAGATACTTGTGAGGCTTTGGTTGGACATTAGCCAAGATTATCCAGAATTTATGAGATTACTTACAGGTCTACACTAATATTGTTATGTTGAACTTGTGGAGGATATAATGGTTGGAAAGTTTAAACACAAGAAAACAGTTATAGACCTTATGTGAAGCTGGGAGTGGACAATTTTTGTTTTCATTTGACAAACTTTGAGTAATTTATAGTATGCCTTAGTCTGACAGTATCCCTTATGCTGCTTGTTACTTGTTAGTTGTTATTGATAGATTTTTTTCATTCCAATACTAAATTTCTGTATCAATGTAGTTCATAACATTGTCCTTACTGAGTTAATTTCAAATAGCATCAGACAAATTTCCATTAAGTTCCAAATGAACAGTGTCCAGACTCCTGATATCGGAAATGTTGCGTACAGAATTAAATTCAATGAAAATGTCCCTTTATAGCCTTCGTGTTATAAAAAACTAAGATATATCTCAATTGTACTGTTGTTTTAATTTTTTAAGTAATAACTGTACAATATTCTGCAAATCTTATCATGATCATATTAAACTCCAAAGGAAAGCTTGGATGGACTTCATACTAGTAGTGTATATCCACATAAGTGAGTGCATTAGCCTACTGCTTTATCTGAAGGTTAAAGGTCATGGTCTGAAAAATTTGGGGAAAAATATCCAAAAGGAAGAGTTTGGATGAACTTTCTACCTGGTTTGTAGATGAAACTGTTGATTTTTGTCAAAAATTATTTGAGGTCCGTAGTGGTCACAGTCTGAAAATCTTAACATGATAACTCCAAATGGAAAGCTTGGATGAACCTTTTAGCTGGTATGTAGGTGAAAATATTGAATTATAGTGGAGGTCAAAGATGATATGACATCTGTTTTAAAAGTTTTAAAATCTTGTATACATGATTTACTGGAGTACAAAAGTAAAACTTGCATTTACGCTATATTTAAAACTATATATGAAACCTAAAACTTGTAAAATATGTGTGATAACTTCAAGAGTAAAGCTTGGATGAAAGTTAGGTGTACAGTAGGTCCACATCAGTGCAAGATTCTACGTGATCACTTTCAAGTCAAGAATGGTCAAACCTTGATAACCTGGTGTACATTCTTACATTAAATATTCTTTTTGCCACCTCTCCTCTTCCCCTGTTGCTTTCTTCTCTCCATCCCTTGTCTACTAATCCCCTTACATCTATCTCTTTGTGTTCACCATGCTCATTAACCTGTCTGTATTCTGTGCATGTATTTGTCCCTTCTGTTACTGTTACTTGTCATTTAGTCTCTGAAGAAGATCCTGCTAGGATCGAAACGTCAGGCCAACTTAGTTTTACACATTCTCCTACACAGGCTCTCTAGTGGATAAGCAGTTTGCTAACAGTTTTATATTATTTTGATAAAATATTCTAATATAAAATGTGACAAGAAATCACAAAGCCATCGTTCCATTTTAGTTAATGAACTACGGACATCATTGTGCAAAGTAGTCTTTATCTTTGAGGCCTTGCACAATCGCAGAACATAATGTCAGCCAGTGTTGTTCTGTCGCTTGTCTTTGATCAAGGTTGGTCTGTCTTTTGACCTCGTCTACAGATAACAATGTTTAAATAGAGCTGGTTGGTATTTTACTGCTAATCCTATTTCACGGGGGGGGGCTTACAGCTGAAGCAGTGAAATTTTGTACAAAAACAATATAAGCCTTTTAATCAGGGTTTCCTTTTTACTCCTTTTCTTCTGATTGTCAGTTCTGTTCAAAAGTTGTAGCAGGGAATAATTATGTCAGGTATCACATCACAATATGGTCAAATTGCTCTGCGAGTCAAGCACAAAGATGCATAGTAAGTTTCTACACAGGATTTTATAAAAAAGAGACCAAAAGATACCAAATTAAGGACCTTCAAAATTTCAAAATTTGAACACAAAATGATTCCCTGCATACTGCTCTATTGGTAGTTTGGTAGACTTTGGTTGCTTGGATGTCTAACATAGGAACAAAGCTAACAAGAGAGCAATCCATAGAGTTGCAGATCACATTAGGCTAGGCTAGGTTAGGCTTAGAACCATCAGTGTTGTTTCATGCAAGGCATCAACTTTGGGCCTGTTTCATAGATCTGACCTACATTGTCCTTTCAACCTAACCCTTAACACATCCAAAAAGGAATATTCAATTAATATGTCTCATCATTCTCTACATATCATGTGGTGTAATGGCTTTTTCCTACATGTTGACAAGCAGAATATGGCTAAATTTTTAGTTTTTTCTTACATTTGACCTCTAACATTAGACTATGACATCAATCAAGCAGGCACAAGATTACATGGTCAGGCACCTACTGTACCCACCAAGTTTGAACTTGATCAGACTTACGATGTAGGAGGAGTTCATGACACACTTTTCGCACAATTTAGGCCAGTTTGACCTCGACTTTCAACAACCACATTTAAGTACTTAAATTTCCCAGCATTCTCTACATACAGTATCTTGTGGTTTTCCAACATACTGAGGTAATGGCTGTTTTGGGGGTCTGTGACCTTTGACCTAGGATTTCACCAATAATGCAGGAACGATTTTTTATGTTCAGGCACCTACTCATCTAGTTTGAATGTGATCCGACGTACAGTGAAGGTTGAGTTTGCGACACATTTTGTCACACAATTTAGGCCAATTTGACATTGACCTTTGATCCCGACACTGCACCCTACTATTGTCCTATGTAAAAATTTGTCTATTTATTCTCTACATATTGTGGTTGAAAACCTTTTAACTCCATGTTGACAAGCAGAAAATGGCCAAAACCAATTTTTAGGTTTTTTGAACTCTGACCTTTGATCTATGACGTCATCTATCGCGCAGGCAAGTTTAAGCTTGATCGGACATACAGTCTACAGTAGGAGTTCGTGACACACTTTTTGCTAACTCATACATGCACACACACTCAATCACATACTTCCTAAGATGTGGGGTGAAGTGCAATATCTAATCTGCTTATACATTATATGTAGGGAGATGAGGTAAAAAGTATTCATTATGGAATCGTTACATGAAATTGAAGGTTTACCTACCTGGGGTAAACCTTTATTCACCCATTATTTAAAAAGAAAAGAAAACAGAAATGTAAATATCGTTTGTTCATTGAATCCATTTTAACTCCTTCAAACATCTTCATTTCATTGAGGGATTTGAGGCTAACTGACTGTGCCCTCTTTGTAAATTTGCTATCTTTCCAAACCGTGTAATTAATCACCTCCAAACTGTTTGCCAGATGGTAGTGTTGACAGTATCACCTGCCACTTGCTTGATGAATTCCACTACAAGGATATGGCTGACCTCTCAAAATTGAAACCCTTATCTCTCCTTACATTTTGGTTGCCATTTTTGGTGTTTTCATGCATAACATAGTGAGGAATTTTTGGTTCTGTGATTTTTAAATGTTGATGAAGTAACAGACACTCAGTTTGTTTAAAAAAGTCTATCCTATATAAAGTTTGTGTACAAGGTATTGTACTTTATCAGTGGATGTACAGTTGTGGTCAATGCAGTGGATGTACAGTTGTGGTCAATGCAGTGGATGTACAGTTGTGGTCAATAGAGTCTTTGGTTGTGTGGACAAAGGTGGTGCCTTTTGAAGAAATGAAACCCTTACATCTGAGAGGTTGAGGGTTCAACCCCTGGCCAACCAAAGTATGGTGGCTTTTCATCTAGGAGATGTCAAAGGTTTTCCCATCTGAAATGAACTTCCAAATTACAAAATTTCCAAAAGGAGCTAGATGTAAATTTGGTAGCCACCAGATGGACGTTTAGTTTAACTATGTAAAGTAATACGCCATTTAGCTTCTTGCACATGTGACTTCTTAGCAACTTAAAATAACTGCCTTACTGGCTAATATCATTATTATTAAAATCACTGAGAAGCAAGACAGACCCAAGTGAAAGTTTGTTTATCAGGTAGAGACCCCTGCCTCCTTCTCTTCCATGGACCATGCCTTTACAAGAGCCCACCTGCTAGGATGCCAGTTACCTGTATGTCATGGACCATGCCTCTACAAGAGCCCT
>KN884550.1:57193-69298 GCA_000934455.1 Apostichopus parvimensis
GGAAAGGAAGATTTACACAGTATACTGTTTTGAATATGTTCACCATAGCCATGAAGTTACTGCGGGCATCGGTTAAGCTGCCTTGGATAGTCTTTACACTGAGTTTGATATCTGTTCTTGTCCTACAGACAGGTTGTACACATGTTAATGAGGTAAGAGACAACAGAGTATTGTGATGGTAAACCTTATAATGCTTTCATTTTTTATGTAAACTGTTCTCGAGATATCGGATGCATGGTATTAATAATGTTGAGTTAACTCTGCAATTTCTTATGGTCAGGATGCATTCATAACATGAACAGTGGCGGAGCGTCCATACAGTCAGAGGGGGGGATGCCCCCCCTGACAGACTCAAATGGACTGCTGGCGCCCTTTTCAGCTATTTACCACTTTTTACTTATTCGTGATTATTGACTTTTTATTGCGCTCTCAAATACCTATTGACATTTGTCACATTTTGTTGGTGTATTTTTCTGACAAAATGGCTATTATCTGCAAATTAGCAAGGCCCGGAAAGGGTCATTTCCGGCGATCTAGGGAGTATCTTTACTCAAAAACTGAACATGAGGTGGTGTTTTAATGTTACACGATACAGTAGCAGTAGGTGGATCTTTTGGCGACAACAAGCCGCAAAGCTCTTAAGCAATGCTATACGGACTGGGTGAACATGAAATGCATTGGAAGATTTAAAACACAAGAAAGTTGTTACCTGCTTGAATTAAGCGTATTGGCAGAATCTTGTCAAACTGGATTACAACGATTTTCATGCCTGGGGTAAGGAGTGCTCCTCTAGTCCCAGGGGTCACATTGAGGATTGCGTCTTGTTGTTGTTAACTCTTGATCCCTCTGGTTGTGTCCTGCATTTTTGATGTCATGTCAGTGACCGCCCTAGTCTTGATTGTGATTCCTCCATTATCCTTTGAGTAGAACATTAAAACCAATTTATTAAAAGAACATTCTCTCTTGGATCACTGTTTTGTTAGTACATTATAATGTGTATTGATATGAGAAAGTTATAACATGTTCATCTTTCAGGCTGCCATGTATGAGAACACTTATACATTGGTTCGCTTCATTTTAATGTTCTTGGTTTATGGTAGACCGGTTCTTTTGGATATATATATCTGGCCAATTATAAACACTTCTCTTTGGCATGTGTTGGTCTAGGTCATAAACAGATGGAAGGAGTCAATTTATATAGAAACTTTACAGATTGTTAAAGTATCGACAATGAAATAAATGAAACCTTGGATTTATCTTGGTGTTATTATAATATGCCGTTATCTGCAGAATTTGGCACATTATTCATTGATTGTACAGTTCATTATAAGTTCTCTTTGTCATTATTGTATAAGTGGCAAAGGTACTGTAAGCAAACACCGTGACTTGTATCGGAGCTGAAGGGGCCGGTTCTCAGGGCCTTTATTTCCTATCAATTGTTTGTCAGCGGAGGCAATCTTCTTCCATAAATATATGGATCGTTCTGTGGCTTTCCTGTGCCTGTAAGTAGAAACTCAGGTAGAACCATTTTCACTTTCTTTTTCAGAAATGTTAATGTATTGTTGTCAAAGTTTGCTTTCATTTTATAATCTTTACGATTTGATGCTTGCGTGTTGTTCAGGGTCCTCAGAGAACAGCCGGCAATCTGAGGGTTCAGTATACGGGACTAGAAGGGATGCTGCTAATATCGACGTTGGACGGAGGTATGCATGCAGTCAACGGGCTGACAGGGGAGCTACTGTGGACCTTACAAGACAGTAAGTAGTCGAACACAAGCAAAAACGAAAAATGAAGAAAAGAAAGATAAAGAGGCTGATATGATAGATCTTGATTTATGCAAACACATTCAGAACAAAAATAACAACTGAAACACAAATCATTGGAATTTCTTTTGTTTCCTCCTCTCTTTAATGCATGTCTTCAAGAAAGCACTTTTCCAGTCTTTTCTGCCCTAACAAAGAACAATTGTTAGAAAGGGATGAAATCAAGAATGCTCTCTACTGCATATGTGTTGGTTTAGTGTAATAATAATCCAGTCAGGAGTCTTTAAGTTTGAGTAATTGCAATCTAATTTTGTGTTTTAGTATAAAAACTTAAAGCAGGGACTGAGCCAAGAATGATGACAACAATTATTCTCACCATGAAGGGAAGGAAGCACCTGATACTGTTTAACAGTGGAAAGAAAATTAACAAAGGACACTTAAGGTGCACTCTGGTGAACTTTCAATAGCTGTATTGTGGAGTTCATTTGAGGTTAGCACGGATAAAAAAATCTGAAGACCTTGTATAGGACAAGCAAACCGATTAAGATCTGCTCGGTTGAATCTGATTTCTAGATTGAAGATTCTCCTTCAGTGCATAGTTTCATTTTTTGTTGTTGTTTGAGGTCAGAGGTCATTACAATTCAGCTTAAAAAAGATGATGAAAAAGATTGCACAGTTTGGCTGAAGCCCTTTCCTGCATATGAAGGCCTCTTTCTTAGTGAGTAGTACTTGCTTGCTATTTATTTCATTGAGATCAAAACAACCTTTTTGATTTTCAGTTAAGGTCAACATCTTAAAAACGCAAAGAATGGTAAACAAAACAACGGAAAACAAGCAAACAACAATTGAAAAAAGAAAAAACGGGAACAAAAAAGGCAATAACCGCATTTTGTACATACCTGGGTTTTAATACTAGTCCTTGTTTAAGTGTTGAATCACATTATTCAGGAAGTTAAAATTTTATGTTATCAATACACCTAAAACACAATCAGGTTTTGTATACCGGGCTTTATTAGCAATATGGACTGTTTGACGTTTCTCTTTGACAAATAACGTAACTTAGATACCAGATCAATGCGCATCAGAGAATCACAGTATTTCAGGACCTGCAGGTTTCGACATTCATTTTATTTGAAAGAGTAGATGTTGTACATCAGGGGTGGGCAACCTACGGCCCACGGGCCACATGCGGCCCGCCAGTGATTTTTTTGCGGCCTGTGGGATGTCTCAAGAAAAAGAAAAAAAAATCAATCTATTTTACATCATCACAAAAAACGAGCTAGCTGCTCAGAATTTATCGGCACTAATGATGCTGTAAGGTAGGCCTATTATCCCCATTAATTATCAACTGTACTGTATTGACATTATGTTTTTGTGAATACAGATTAAGTACACACACCTTTTGCTTGAAAGTCCTCGGAATCAAAGGTTTGAAATCAACAGCAGGTCGTTGGTTAGGTGTGGCCCAGTCAATTTTTCACTCCTTATATCTGGCCCATTCATTTAATAAAAGTTGCCCACCCCTGTTGTACCTGAATGTGATGTCACATGATGAATATGCATGCAATTAATCTTTCTTTTGTTTCTCTTTGTAAGTGATTTGGAGGCTGTTTACAAGTTTTACTCAATGTTTTTAATTCTCATCATGTGGCTAAATAGAACCCGGCAAAACTAAAAAAAAAGAAAATGGGGAATTAAAGGTGAAGCAAAATGGGGAAACAATGGCAAAAAAAACAAAACAACCAATGGGCAAACAACAAAAAAACGAATAATAAAAAAAAAATGCAAAAAATCCGAAAATTTTATATCTCAGTATTGGAACACATTAATATTGAGGATTGGCCAATCTCATTTAATTCTCTGTCTTATCCGTTTGAAACTTTGGTTTGGTTTAAATCGAAACTTTAAAGTGTCCCTTTAATGGTGAAATTTCACTTTGACATCTGTTGCTGCAGATACTGATTATAAAACCCTTGTGTTGGCATTCATTCAGGGTTGAGTACTTAAGTGTCTACGGCTGGCAAAATGCCAGTCGTTTCCTGGTTGCTTTGATTTTACAATTTTAATATCGTGTTCAAATCCACTTGATTAAGAATTTGCATGAATAGGTTACCAATAGCCTGTAATCATACACTTGCTATGTATTGTCTGAGCGGTTGCAATCAGGAATGAACTACACGAAACCGCAAAAGTAATCTGACCTGTTGCTGGAAAAGAAGTGAAAGAAGCAGTCGACAGAGAGATCTGGTCGAACAGGTTTCTTGTGTGTCTTATCCAATGAAGATATTGTAGCACAAAAGTGAAGGAGATACAATGAATGTAGTTTAATAGTCAAAGATTGACTAGTTTTAATAGACTCTGAGTACAGGTGCTTCAACTTGCATCATTGCTCATGTTGAAGCCATTGCTTTTTAATGTTTCTGTAGTTTTGAAACATTTAATTTGACTCATTGAAAGTTCAAAGTCAGGTCGTTCAAGGTTGAAGATTTGTCAAAACTTTTCTTTTCTAAAGTACTGTTTGTTTATTCCGTTAGTATATCACTGTTTAATCACATAGAAAATGAATTGCATTGATGCTACACAAAGCAACTGCTCATTGTAATCTCTTGTACTTGTGCTCCATTCTCTCTTTCATGCTAGTGATTCCAGAAATTGTTTGTCAGGTTGACAACATGTTGAACAGGACCTATGGATGTTATATGCTGATTGGTTTATAGAATACCCATTGTTGTTAGTGATGTGTCTACCATTTACCTCACACATCCAGCAGTTTTCTCTTCAATACCTTGAGCTAGCTTATGATTTTGTGAATTGAATTTTTTTTTTTGTGGCTTTAAATTTGATTTAATCAAATACAATAAGATCCTGTTGCTTATGATCATATTGAGGATCAGTCGTGTACTATTGACAATTCTAACATACACAGATTTATGGTTCCTTGCTGGACGCAAAGGAACCTATACAGTCAGGTTGGCATGTGTATATATATGTGCGTCTGTGACAATAACTCAGCAACGGAGTGAATTCTGAATTCTTGTTGTTAGGATCAAAATCATGACAAAAACTGGTGGCCAACATAAAATAAAACCTTTGCGGGACAATTGTTAATCCATGCACTCATGCACGAAATTTGGGCATCACTCTCGATACAATGTTAAACATTGAAATACATCTCAAATATCTTTCAATCATGTTGTATATGATGAACTAAGTGAACGTTTATTTCATGCTTTTGTGACATCTCGTCTCAACTTTTGTAACTCCATTTTTGTTTGTCTTCACTACACTAATTGTCTGCAAAAATGTCAAAACTGGGCTGCTAAACTGCTGTTTGAGCAATCGAAATGCATCCACCTTACCTCCCTTCTAAGATTGTTGCACTGGTTACCAATTGAAGCAAGAATACAATTTAAAATTATTATTTTAGTACATGGCTGCATCTACGGTTTCTCACCAAAATATCTCTGTGAAATTACTTGCATTAAGCAATTCAAACGCCATACCCGTCAATCAAATATTGTTTACATTACTTGTTTCTCAAACTGTTGGTCTTATAGTAAGCGTGCTTTTTGTATCTCTGGTCCAAAGTCATGGAATTTCCTTTCCCATTATCTAACATGCATACCCGATAGGTCACTGTTTATGGCTTAGAAGCTAAAAAACGTACCTCTTCGTGAGGTAATTTTGCTGATTTTGTTTTGGGTTGTTTCTGTACAGTGCTTTTGACAACGTTGCTAAGTTATAATTAGCGCCTTATAAGTGTTTGGTATTATTGTTTATATTTTGTAGATGTATCACAATGAGAAGGTGTGCCCTATTGTTTTTGGCAGTGACCTTATGAATATAAATGAGTTTATGGGGTCAAACGTAATTTTTTTTAAATTGCAATAAATCCGCAACCTTAAGTTGGATTGAAGCCAAACTTGGTATACAGCTGTTGGTTATTAGCTAGTACATGTAGCCTTCATTTGTTGGGACCATCTGGGCCCCAAAATATTCTAGGCCCATTTTTGGGCTGGGTGGGCCCAAACTTTGAATTTGTGGGGCCCAATATTTTTGGGACCATTTGGGCCCACATTTTTGGGGGTTCAATTTTTGGGGTAAATATGTTTTTGAGCCAGTTTGTTTGGGCCAAATATTTTTGGGACCATTCAGGCAAAAAAGTTTATCAGCCCAATTTTATTTTTTTTATTTTTAAAATTGCAATAACTCTACAACCTTAAATCGGATTGTATACAAACTTGGTTAATAGCTGGTACATGTGGGTATAAATATGCATTCATTTCATCAACTTTGATATTGCGTGATGACATACAACACTTCGATATTCCACTAAGCAAGGAACCATAGTGCCTGTTGGGTTCTTGTCTTGGTGCTTTGTTTTGTACCTTGGTGACTAAATATCTAAATTCTTAGAGGATTTTGCCGTATTAGGATTTTAGGGGAAGGAGGGAGGGGCTTTTACAGGCCCCCATCTTTTGTCGGTTTGTATCTGCCTTAAGCCTGGTTTACTTTGGTTTTTATCGGCCTTTGTTTCCTCTCTCCTAATTGAGGGGAAAGTTTATATGGAGAGCTTCCTTTAAAGCCTTGACAGGATTATGAAAGTAATTGTTGTTGTTACTATGGGCATTGTGCCTACCCTAGATGTAGAAACCTTGCTTACGCTGTCGTCGTACTTGGGATTTTTCCCCCAATATGTAATCTGTCAATTATTAAATATACTAGATGAGTTTCAAGAGTGTTCATGCATTTTTTTCACACAAGTATATTACAAATTGATGTTTGCCCTAGATACCTTTTACAGAATGAATATTTATGTTGAAACAGTGGGATTTCTGAATTGTATATAATTAATAAAATATATCTTTAACCACTTAAATGGTGTAATATCTTGGCTAATAAATATATATATATATATATACATATTAATATTTGACAATATATGTCCTTACTGTGAGGGGGAGATTATTGTGAGTAGCAGTTCTCTAGATGGAGAATGTTTCTTTCACTATTGATTATTAAGTGAAATACCCCCATTGTTTGGTTCAAGGTCAGTTATTAATTATGCTGGACAAGTTTCGAGAGGTTGTAAAGTTCTTATTATCATGCAAAGTGGGAAAAGATTACACATGAGGGAAGTTTTTCGAGTTTCCCAAGACTGAATTTTCCATATATGGGAATGTCAGACTTCTGAGTTATAATGATTGTTAGTCTGCCTTTCCTATTAAATAACAACTAAATCATTTTTTACATCAAATTAGAAGAATATAATTATAATTGAGCTGAAAATTGTGCCCTTTTTCTATGATCTATTAATGTATTTAAACGTGGAAATATTATAACCTCCATGATCTGATTATTCCCCTTCAAGTAGCAGAATGTCTCCTTGAAGTTCTGATCTCAACTTTCTACCCTTTGTTATCGTTAAAAAAACACACTTTAAGACAGGAAATGTTAAACATCTTTTTCTTCTTTTTTTCTTATTCCTGTTTTCTTTTGTTATTCTTCTTCCCTGCCTTACTTGTGTGCCTTGAACCGACAATGTTACAGTCCCTATATGCGATGGCCTTGAATACAAAATGGCTACCTTGATGTCCTTTGTCATGTAGACACTTCCTGATTCCTTAAAAATGGTTAAAAGATTAAAATATTCAACTTTTGCATCCATTGTGGTAAAATTTCTGATGCTTTAAATGCGTTCATGTCATGTGACTACCCTGGATAGTTTTTATTTCAAATTATGAAGAAAATCATCCATTTTATTTTTAAAAACTATGAAATTTGTAAAATCCAGTGGAATCATTTCAAATTACTTTCTGATTCAAACTTCATTTGTTATAGAAATCTAGAAGGATGTTTGAAGTTTGATCATTTGTAATTTAGTTTTGAGTACCTCTTTGTAACTGTTGTCAAATTTGTTCAAAACGATGGAGACGGATGGCAAACAGCTGCTTGAAAACGATTGAAAGTTCTTGTCAATCTGTTATTCCAGTGGATGACTTTTCTACCCTTCCTTTTAGATATATATACACAATTGACACATTACAAATATTTGGCTAACTTTTTAATCTGAGTGAAATAACATACTTTCCGCTCTCTAAGAGACTGGTAATGTTAAACTAGCAAATTTCCCAAGAGGATTAGAAAGCTAAAATCAGGCGGTTTAATGAAAGCTCATTTTACCTAAATTGGATGACATAAGATGGCCTGAAAAGATTTGGATATAGTAAAGATGTGGCGCTTTGGGAATTAAGACGCAAGAGATACTTATCAGACCTGTAATTGGGCATCTGAGGCCAGATCAGGTCTTGGTAGGACGGTGTTTTCGATATTTCATTTACCTCACGCTCTTTCAGATAGTAGAAGTATACAGTCCTCTCATGTACAGCAGTAAGTTCCAAAATGATCTGGCCATTAGTTCTTGCAAAATATTTAGATTTACCACATCCTTTGACACTATATTCTTGATGTTTGAGGCAACAGTTATATTAAACTATTACCCAAAGTAAAAGTACATTTGATCAAACTAAGAAACCCTTCCAGAATTTCCACAAAAGTGAAAGTTAAGTGTGGCATTCTGGTTGTCGGGACAGCGTCTGAATGTGGACACAACATCTTCACCTTTTTTAAGCTTGTTTTATAATTAATCTAAGATTGCAGCGCTCTCTTTCGTAGAGCATCGTATAGTATTACTCACAAATGTAGCGCGGGAGGAACACGTGTTCGTCTGCAACCATTCTTAATTGATTTTCTTGGAACAATGTCAATGTCGTCTGCTTTAATAATTGAAACTGATGTAATTCCAACCGCCCTCGTTATGAATATTCATTGAAGGTTCACATGATTTCATCATACAATTTTTGCCCCTGTTTTTGGCTCATTTTAGATTCATTCATAGTCACCAATTCAACCTTCAAAAATGCATTGTGTCTGTTGCATTTGGAACAGAGAAAGGAAAAGTCAAAAGTAGGGGAAAAAATTTGGCGGGATGGGACCAAGTAATGCAGCAAAGTCAAGAAAATCATGTTAGAAATGTTTGGGTTAATAAAAGGCAAAATCAGCACTATTCAAAAGTTATAATGTACTTCTTATTTCTATTTCAATTGAACATCGTCAAGAACTATCTTTGTTCACATTGTATATTGATATGAATTATACAATAAACAATTAAACCAATTAACACTCAATCTGTTTGATTTTATTCATTTATAATAAATCTTTACCTTTAAACATAATTAACATTTAGTAATTGAAGACAATCTATACAGAGGGAATAATCTGAGACTGGTTAAGGTCTACAATGCAGAACCAGTCCTAAATTGCTTGTATTTGCCTTAACTTAACTGATTATTGAAGGAGGGATAACTTGGGTAACCTTCTCTGTGTTGCCGATATAACTGAAAGACAATAACCTATTGTCTTTTTGTTTTTCTACCAGACCCAGTTGTGCAAGTGCCTCTTCACTCTCCGGAGACACTGACCTTCCTACCGGACCCTAAGGACGGGACACTGTATGCTCTCGGTAGTACCGGGGAGGGTCTCAAGGTTAGTAAAGTCACCCCTTCTCTTCCATCTTCATATAACTGTTGAGCAGATATAAAGAGAAAGTCTGGAGGCTTGGCGTTAATTCTCATAAATATATTCTTATTTGCAATAACTAGTATTTAATATTTAATAACACAGGATAGCAGCTTCTCTGTTGAAGGTTTTAAGGAATGTGTGCTCACTGTACTGTAATGTCTTGACTGTGACGTCTCGGTTTGAAAACATGACAACTGATTTATATCCCTACAGAGATTGTAGTGACATTAGCTTTAGTATATTTGCTACAGTGATCAAGCACTGCAATATGGTGGTCTTCAATTGCCCAATGTAAGTCTCCTTAAAAAAGAAAAGAAAAATATAAACTCCTAAACAAGAAATAAGGTTGTTTTGATTCTCCAAACTTTTACTGCCCAGACACCCTTTGCATACTACCTTTAATCACACTCACACACACATACAATTGTGATATCGTCAGTGATATCTTCATTATCTGAACTGACCCTTTACTTTAGCTAGTGAGAGTTGATTCCTGATTTGGTGATCATTGTAAATTGGATTCTAATATCCAGTAGTAGGAAGAATTAACCAAAATGAATGAAAGGAGTTGCTTTAAGTGAAGGGCACTGCCAATATGATAAAGCTGATGCAGCCATACATCTTAATTTGTTGTTCATCTCAGGCCGTCTCTTGTTTAGACAGTGTTTCATTGACGTCACTCTGATTGCCAGATTTTCCTGTTTAGACGTGCGGGTCTTCTGACTTCCTTGAATTCAAACCAAATTTTGAAAATATTTATCTAGTTTACCTGAATGCAAATAGAAACTATATTAATATGTGTTTTTTTTACACATTGTAAATAATGGTGATGTTTTTTCATCACCAGAACTGAAAGTTAAAATATACAGTCAGGTCAATTATTAGATGATATTTAAAAGCTGAAATAAGAATGATGTTACTTTTCAAAGTAGGGCGGGCAAATCATGGAATTTATTTTTAAACAGGAATTATCTTTGCTCTTTAACTATCCACCTCATTCAAACTCTATCTAGCTGTATCCCACTCTATTTAGCTCTGTCCAGCTCTGCCCAATTCTATCCAGCTTTGACAAGCTCTATCCAGCTCTTTCCCGTTCCATCTAGCTCTATCCCACTTTATTTAGCTCTGTCCAGCTCCATCCAATGCTATGAAGCGCTTGCAGCTCTATCCAGCACTTTCCAGTTCCATCTTGCTCTGTCCCACTCCATTGAGCTCTGTCCAGCTCCAACCAGTTCTATCCAACTCTTTCCAGCTCCATCTAGCTCTGTCCAGCTCCATCTAGCTCTATCCCACTCTATTTAGCTCTGTCCAATTCCATCCAGCTCTTGCAATCTCTGACAAGCTCTATCGAGATCTTTCCAATTCCATCTAGCTCTATCCCACTCTATTTAGCTCTGTCCAGCTCCATCCAATTCTTTCCAGTGCTTGCAAGCTCTATCCAGCTCTTTCCAGTTCCATCTAGCCCTGTCCCACTCCATTGAGCTCTGTCCAGCTCCAACCAGTTCTATTCAACTCTTTCAAGCTCCATCTAGCTCTGACAAGCTCCATCTAGCTGTATCCCACTCTATTTAGCTCAGCCCAGCTCCATCTAATTCCATCCAGCTCTTGCAATCACTGACAAGCTCTATCCCACTTTATTTAGCTCTGTCCAGCTCCATCCAATTCTTTCCAGTGCTTGCAAGCTCTATTCAGCTCTTTCCAGTTCCATCTAGCTCTATCCCACTCTATTGAGCTCTGTCCAGCTCCAACCAGTTCTATCCAACTCTTTCAAACTCCATCTAGCTCTGACAAGCGCCATCTAGCTGTATCCCACTCTATTTAGCTCTGTCTAGTTCCATCCAATTTTATCGAGCTCTTGCAAGCTCTGACAAGCTCCATCTAGCTCTATCCCACTCTATTTAGCTCTGTCCAGCTCCATCCAATTCCATCCAGCGCTTGCAAGCTCTATCCAGCTCTTTCCCGTTCCTTCTAGCTCTGTCCCACTCCATTTAGCTCTGCCCAGCTCCAACCAGTTCTATCCAACTCTTTCAAGCTCCATCTAGCTCTGACAAGCTCCATCTAGCTGTATCCCACTCTATTTAGCTCTGTCCAGCTCTATTCACTTCCAGAGGCTAAGGACAGTGATATTGTTAACAGATTTTGAAAGGGCTGCGATGTTTTGCTGATAGGACATATATAGTCCTGAAGCAACTGATGATTGGAATCCTTTCATAGCCTGTAAATTAGGCTTGTATCTTATTTGAATATTACATAAACAATATTACTCTGTTTACTGTCAGAAATGAAATTTGTTGCGAGGGATTCTATAACACAGACTTTTGAGTAGATCTTTGTTAGTCTCTTTGATGGTATTGGATTAACATAACGCTGTGACAATGTAGGTTATTATTGTTAAGTGGAATTGTCAAACTTTTCAGCTCTGCCTTTACGTGTGTATAATACTACCTTGATTGTGTCTGGATGATGGGAAATTGAGAATCAACTCAATTAATTCATTTTCAGTCTCATTAACGGTTACGCGGTGAATAAAACTAGATTGGAATCTTGAGAGAGTTGTCAACATTTCCTCATTGTAGCAATAAAGCAAATCATGAAAAACAAAATATGGTCTACAAACTTAAATGTCAGCATTTTTTTTAGCCCCCTTACTGGCTTACCATAACAAATCTATTTCATCTGTTGATTCTCATAACATGGATTTTTTTTCCATACCTCTCACGGTTAACAGCTTTTGGGGTAAAGCTTTACGATATTCTTTGTC
>KN884550.1:69348-80124 GCA_000934455.1 Apostichopus parvimensis
TTAATTCTCATAAATATATTCTTATTTGCAATAACTAGTATTTAATATTTAATAACACAGGATAGCAGCTTCTCTGTTGAAGGTTTTAAGGAATGTGTGCTCACTGTACTGTAATGTCTTGACTGTGACGTCTCGGTTTGAAAACATGACAACTGATTTATATCCCTACAGAGATTGTAGTGACATTAGCTTTAGTATATTTGCTACAGTGATCAAGCACTGCAATATGGTGGTCTTCAATTGCCCAATGTAAGTCTCCTTAAAAAAGAAAAGAAAAATATAAACTCCTAAACAAGAAATAAGATTGTTTTGATTCTCCAAACTTTTACTGCCCAGACACCCTTTGCATACTACCTTTAATCACACTCACACACACATACAATTGTGATATCGTCAGTGATATCTTCATTATCTGAACTGACCCTTTACTTTAGCTAGTGAGAGTTGATTCCTGATTTGGTGATCATTGTAAATTGGATTCTAATATCCAGTAGTAGGAAGAATTAACCAAAATGAATGAAAGGAGTTGCTTTAAGTGAAGGGCACTGCCAATATGATAAAGCTGATGCAGCCATACATCTTAATTTGTTGTTCATCTCAGGCCGTCTCTTGTTTAGACAGTGTTTCATTGACGTCACTCTGATTGCCAGATTTTCCTGTTTAGACGTGCGGGTCTTCTGACTTCCTTGAATTCAAACCAAATTTTGAAAATATTTATCTAGTTTACCTGAATGCAAATAGAAACTATATTAATATGTGTTTTTTTTACACATTGTAAATAATGGTGATGTTTTTTCATCACCAGAACTGAAAGTTAAAATATACAGTCAGGTCAATTATTAGATGATATTTAAAAGCTGAAATAAGAATGATGTTACTTTTCAAAGTAGGGCGGGCAAATCATGGAATTTATTTTTAAACAGGAATTATCTTTGCTCTTTAACTATCCACCTCATTCAAACTCTATCTAGCTGTATCCCACTCTATTTAGCTCTGTCCAGCTCTGCCCAATTCTATCCAGCTTTGACAAGCTCTATCCAGCTCTTTCCCGTTCCATCTAGCTCTATCCCACTTTATTTAGCTCTGTCCAGCTCCATCCAATGCTATGAAGCGCTTGCAGCTCTATCCAGCACTTTCCAGTTCCATCTTGCTCTGTCCCACTCCATTGAGCTCTGTCCAGCTCCAACCAGTTCTATCCAACTCTTTCCAGCTCCATCTAGCTCTGTCCAGCTCCATCTAGCTCTATCCCACTCTATTTAGCTCTGTCCAATTCCATCCAGCTCTTGCAATCTCTGACAAGCTCTATCGAGATCTTTCCAATTCCATCTAGCTCTATCCCACTCTATTTAGCTCTGTCCAGCTCCATCCAATTCTTTCCAGTGCTTGCAAGCTCTATCCAGCTCTTTCCAGTTCCATCTAGCCCTGTCCCACTCCATTGAGCTCTGTCCAGCTCCAACCAGTTCTATTCAACTCTTTCAAGCTCCATCTAGCTCTGACAAGCTCCATCTAGCTGTATCCCACTCTATTTAGCTCAGCCCAGCTCCATCTAATTCCATCCAGCTCTTGCAATCACTGACAAGCTCTATCCCACTTTATTTAGCTCTGTCCAGCTCCATCCAATTCTTTCCAGTGCTTGCAAGCTCTATTCAGCTCTTTCCAGTTCCATCTAGCTCTATCCCACTCTATTGAGCTCTGTCCAGCTCCAACCAGTTCTATCCAACTCTTTCAAACTCCATCTAGCTCTGACAAGCGCCATCTAGCTGTATCCCACTCTATTTAGCTCTGTCTAGTTCCATCCAATTTTATCGAGCTCTTGCAAGCTCTGACAAGCTCCATCTAGCTCTATCCCACTCTATTTAGCTCTGTCCAGCTCCATCCAATTCCATCCAGCGCTTGCAAGCTCTATCCAGCTCTTTCCCGTTCCTTCTAGCTCTGTCCCACTCCATTTAGCTCTGCCCAGCTCCAACCAGTTCTATCCAACTCTTTCAAGCTCCATCTAGCTCTGACAAGCTCCATCTAGCTGTATCCCACTCTATTTAGCTCTGTCCAGCTCTATTCACTTCCAGAGGCTAAGGACAGTGATATTGTTAACAGATTTTGAAAGGGCTGCGATGTTTTGCTGATAGGACATATATAGTCCTGAAGCAACTGATGATTGGAATCCTTTCATAGCCTGTAAATTAGGCTTGTATCTTATTTGAATATTACATAAACAATATTACTCTGTTTACTGTCAGAAATGAAATTTGTTGCGAGGGATTCTATAACACAGACTTTTGAGTAGATCTTTGTTAGTCTCTTTGATGGTATTGGATTAACATAACGCTGTGACAATGTAGGTTATTATTGTTAAGTGGAATTGTCAAACTTTTCAGCTCTGCCTTTACGTGTGTATAATACTACCTTGATTGTGTCTGGATGATGGGAAATTGAGAATCAACTCAATTAATTCATTTTCAGTCTCATTAACGGTTACGCGGTGAATAAAACTAGATTGGAATCTTGAGAGAGTTGTCAACATTTCCTCATTGTAGCAATAAAGCAAATCATGAAAAACAAAATATGGTCTACAAACTTAAATGTCAGCATTTTTTTTAGCCCCCTTACTGGCTTACCATAACAAATCTATTTCATCTGTTGATTCTCATAACATGGATTTTTTTTCCATACCTCTCACGGTTAACAGCTTTTGGGGTAAAGCTTTACGATATTCTTTGTCATTGGCTCTGCTACGGTAAAAAGCTTATCATTTCAAGAGTGTTTGAGTCAATTGAGGGCATAGCTATCCCCCAAAATAAGTTGATGGAATTCTTCTTAAACCTATCATCGAATAATGATTGATCTTCTCTTGAAAAATTGTGTCAAACATTTAATAAATCATCCACCCACATATAAGGGTTTCTGCTAGATTAAATCAAATTCATCTTCTCTCTCTCCAGAAACTTCCATTAACCATTCCAGATCTGGTGGCAACGTCACCTTACCGTAGCAGCGATGGGATTCTGTACACTGGTAAGACCTCATGCCGCAGAAGGTTTCTTTGCACAAGCATACAGTATTCGTTCAGTTTAATACCATTTGTAGAATGTGTAACATTTCTTCAGCGCAGTATTGTAGAGCAGCTCGAAGGCTGACCTATTCAAATTGGAGCAGTTTGAATAGTTATACATGTACTGTTCTCATGGTACATTGTTTGCTTTCACGTTGATTCAGTTTATGTTAATGCTCTCATGTTGATTTAGTTTATATGTAGATGCCTTTATGTTGATTCAGTTTACGTTGATGCTCTCATGTTGATCCGGTTTATGTTGATGCTCTCATGTTGATTCAGTTTATGTTGATGCTCTCATGGTAATTCAGTTTATGTTGATAGATGCCTTTATGTTGATTCAGTTTATGCAGATGCCTTTATGTTGATTCATTTTATTTAGCTGTTCCCGTGTTTATTTGGTTTAGTTTGGTTTCGTTATGTTAAATTTAGTAAAGCAGTCTTCAGCTGATTAGATTGCTTTAATATTCTTGGTAAGGGCTGTTGCTCTCTGAGGAGAGAATGAGAGGATATTTCATGGAATGTCCTCTCAGGTGGTAAAATTCTAGAAGAGAAATGCAACCATGTTATAAACTCTACCTGCTTTAGTATACTGTGAGGTATGTCAAGGAGGAAAGGAAGGGGGGTATATAAAGGGTGGAGAGGTGTTGGAAGATGGTGGCAGAAGAGGTAGGGCAATAACAAAGCAAGATTAAGAGAACATTGATGGTAGTATGTGGTAGCTGATATGCAAGACTTGTATTTATTCAAGTGTACAGAATGAACTTATTGAACGGGATTTTGAACAGAATAATAATAATAATAAATAGATTAGGTTCGGGTTCCTTCTGCAGGTCAGTATACTGTTAGCCGATGCTTTTTGAACAAATATTGATGATATTCCTTGGAAACAAAAACAAGCAGTGTTTTACCTCGTAACCCATATCCTGTAATGCAAGTCATGTCATTTCAACATCAACTTTGAAACTTGCAAAACATTCAAGACTAAGTTTTGAAATATAAGACAAAAGGGAAGCTCGTGAGAAGATGATGTTTAATTATGACCTGGACAACTCTGTCAACCTTCCCCCACTACCCCTCCCCCACCCCCACCCACTTGGTGTCTACACTTATGATTTACCAATGAGATTTCTCAGCTTTAAGTCTCTGCTGTTAACTTCTGTTTTAATCAAATTACCAACACAATTTCACCCAGTTGTGATTTCTGTGCTTTTTCTTTAATATACAGGTGGGTGTATTGGTGGTTGACTAGAAAGGTCTTTTTGGGGTTAGTTAGAGGTCAACATTTTGTCCTTTGTAAATATAATGTATTAAAGGTTGTCATTCTAAGGCAGAAGGATTGTCTTGATATATGTCAAGTCCAATAAGAAGCAAAGAAAAGAGTTTGTGTGTTTCTATAGCCATTTCTTGTTTTTACTTTTTTTCAGCCTTTACAATATGCTAAAATCTGTGGAAAGCGCCTTTTAGGCTAAGTCGTTAGTGACATCGGTTCCGCAGGAGCCTAAATCTCAACGTTAATTCATTTCTTTAAAAATTGTTAAATTTTAATAATTCTCAATAATAAGCATGTTTTTGAAACTTCATATGAATATGAACAACACAGTAACCTCGGCTGACATTCGACACTGTTTGTCCTTATTTGTAGATGCATTGTAGATATTTGAGGCCATAAAAGTCTCTTGTTATCTTATCAAGTTTTGTATTGCAAGGGAGGAGGATGTCACTTAATGGCTTTGATGCAATTAATAGGCTAAGAGTCCAGCCGCTTTAAGCGATGAGCCACAGATGTGGAACGAGTCTCTTCGACAATGATGGCTGTGTTTCTCTGACGGTCTGCAATGTATTAAAAATTAGTTCTGTGCCTAAAGTCGTCCCTCAAGAGAAATAGATCTTTGTGACAAAAAGAAGAGACTTTATCTTCAGCTGGATTTTCATAGTTTGCTTCAGAATAAGCTGAGGCTAAAATACAAAGAAAAGAATGTAACGTGCAACGCCTCGCATTCATTGCCCTCAAGATGTTCCCTCCTCCTCCTTCAACCTTCCAAGCAATTACATAACAACCAAAGAGAAACTTATCTGCACTGCAGCTCTCTACAGGGAAACAAAATGGCCGACTTCACTGCCCTTACTTCCTGTTCTTTCATGTAAAACATAACGTTGCTGTTTATGTAGGTCAACAGCTGTTCACCTATTGTTAGCAAAAATGATTGGCAAGAATCCAAGAACAGTGTTTTGACAGCTTGAAAATTAATTCTAGAAATATTGGGCAGGGGGGGGGGGGGGGGGAGGTTGAGGGAGGTTTCTAACATTGGGACATCAGTGAAGAACAAGGAGACAAACCTCCAACATTGGGTGGATCAATGGAGTTTGGTGGCAATAACGTCGACTGTTGGCAGGATTAACGGTGAATGGTGTATCAAAATCCAGTACAAATGAGATGCGAGTAAAGCACCCTTGCTTTTACTACAATACTATCATGTGGTTACATGTACGATTGACTGAATAAGTTCATAATGTAAATTGCCACTTGTACAGTCTTTTAGTCTGCAAGAGGCCCTTAACTCATAAAATAAATTCACATTGATCGCGACATTTGCATTGTCTTACTATTTCAAGTGATGTACTTGATTTAGCTGAAACTTATGCAAGTATCAAACAGTCAGTCAAGAATTCCGTCTTATGTTCACTTTAAGAAATCTTGCTTATTCTGACCACTTCAAATACTAGGTAGGGATAGCTGCAATTCTTCGACAGAAGTGTTTCCTTAACATTTGTGATGGTTTTACATCATTACAATTGTGTGTTTTACTACATCAATAATTTTGGATCATGGGTTCAGGTCTGCCTAGAGTAAGCCAAAGTTTCAGTTTGTGATGAGAAAATTGCAACAATACTTACTTTGCCACGGGGAAGGTTTATCCGCCCCCTCTTAACGGCTCATTAAGTGATTCCGTGGCCAAGATGGACAAACGAGATTGTTATAAACGAACGTTCTTTTTACAGGATGATGTTAACATCTGGTTGGTCAATCATTATCATCTTTGATATCAACCTAAAGAACGATCTTCAGAAAATTGAATTTGTGTTTGCTTGACTGAGCTTGAAGACCTCATATGTAATAAACATGGCAGCTGTGTGATCACAAAGAATCCGTTACTCGGACCTAAGGCAAAATGAAAGCGAGAGAAAGATGACTAATGATGATAGGAATTTGTGGAGTTGAAAAGTGGTTCCAGAAAATAAGACAGCTGGTTTGCAATTATTGGAAGCATCAAACATTTCCTTTTCCTTTGCACTAAAACAATAGGGGGATGCACTACAAGTGCTTTGTGCAAATTTCTGTACCAAAGCTATGAATTATTTTGCCATGCTCAAAAACATGCAATTAGCTGTCAATTAACCGATAAATGAATGCGACATCTTCAACCTCAATGATAGTGTGTAAAATGTAGCTGTAAGGGTGTTGTAATGTGGGTGGAAGAGTGTTGTTATGTGGGTGGAAGAGTGTTGTAATGTGGCTGTAAGAGTGTTGTGATGTGGGTGTAAGAGTGTTGTAATGTGGGTGTAAGAGTGTTGTGATGTGGGTGTAAGAGTGTTGTAATGTGGGTGTAAGAGTGTTGTAATGTGGCTGTAAGAGTGTTGTGAAGTGGGTGTAAGAGTGTTGTAATGTGGGTGTAAGAGTGTTGTGATTCGGGTGTAAGAGTGTTGTAATGTGGCTGTAAGAGTGTTGTAATGTGGGTGGAAGAGTGTTGTAATGTGGGTGGAAGGCTGCCAGGGCTCGTCTGACAGCCAACATCTCTAAGGCCTTGATGTGCCATATTTTTCTCTTATGGGGACCACGCCATTAAATTCTGCCAATGAGCTCCCCATCCCGTGAGTGATGCGTCCGTCATGATTGACGTCATTGGTAGTACTATTGTGAAGGGAACCCTTGGTTCCAGTTCCTCGTGTCGGACAGATGAAGTATGACTACCCTAGACCGGGGGACGGGTGCAACCTTGTCCAAGCTCTTTGGTTTGGTGGTTTTGAGGAGGTGTAGTTGTAGTGGACACATGTGCAGTCTGCACAACTGCACCACGTCCACCATGCTGGCCATTAGCCCCAGTACTCATAGCCACAATAAGGTCGAGGACTCCTGTTGTGACAGAATTTGTTCTATCACTGTCGTGACTGCCGTAACTCTTTCTTCTGTGGGGCCGGAGGGATATCCCTTTCTGGGAGTTCAGTATCGCCCCCAGAAATTGGGTGAGATTTCTTTTCGTTGATCCACCATCCTAGTTCTTGGAGTGTCTGTACTGTTTTCTGTACACTGTTCCTTACCATTCATGACTCTCCTACCACCAACCATTCGTCCAGGTATACGAAGAGAGTTACACCTCTCTTCCTCAGATACGAAACTACTGCTCCTGTCACCCTTGTGAATACCCAGGGTGATGTAGACAGGCCGAACGGCAACACTCTGAACCGGAAGTCGCGTCCACGGTAGGGGAAGGCTAGGTAGCTTTGGTGGTCCTTGTTTATCGGTATCTGTAGATAGGCATCTTTAAGGTCCACGCTTGCCACCCACATGCCCTTTCTGAGTAGGGGTATGATAACAGCTACAGTGTCCATACGGAAATGTTTGGGTGTTACAAAATTTTTGTTGAGTGGTTTTAGATTTAGAATTGGATGCCAAGATCCGTCCCTGGAGGATAGGAAGAGTGGTCCCAACTCTTCCGATACCTCCACATTCCACAATTGCTCACTTTCCCAGCAAGGCTTGAATAGCACCCCTCTAACGCTATTTTCTGAACGGGATCCATGGGTGTCTGTGTTGTTCTGCCTTCGTCCCCGAAAGGCGGACCAGAGGTAAATTCTTTTCAGTATCTCTCGGATACTATTTTCGACAACCACTCGACAACCCCCCAATTTCCCATTGCTGGGTAAGGTTTGCTAATCACCCCCCCCCCACCTGCGGTTTTGCCAAGGTGAGGTGGGCATCCCTAGGGCCGGACAACGAACGACAGTCTTGTGGAGGAGCGGTCTCTGTTGTTTCTCGTCGTGTTGGAGTTCCCTCTGGTGGAACCTCTCGACCACCATGGGGGAGATTGCTGGCCGGCTCTCCCTCTTGACCTGCCCCGCAGGGCTCACCTTTTCTGAGGTTCTCTAAGGCATTCCTCTGCCTTTTGGCCGGTCTGGTCTCTCTTGGTCGTCGTGGGCGAGGCCTATACCTCTCCAAAGACCGGAACTCTGATTTCGCTAGGGTTTCTCTCCTCGCTACCTCCTCTTGGAGCTTCTGCTGGAAGTTTCCAGCAAAGAGGTTTCCCCCTAGGAACAAGACAGCCAACATTCTCCATCTTGCCTCCACTGACGGCCATCGGATCGAGGACACCACATTTTCTCTCCTGACACTCATTGATTTGGTCGCGACCCTGGTAAATTGGTCGTATGCTAGTCGTACCAGAGGTCCCAGCAGCAGCATCAGATGCCCCTCTGTATTGCATGAGACCTTTGTCTTGTCCTCTGGTAACTAATGATGGTATCTCATCAGGACTTCCGCTGTGAGCAATCAGGGTGGAGGTGATTTTCAATCCTGATCTTGCTGCTGTGGGATCTCTGAAGGTCTGGGAGGACAAAGATCTCTGGTCTGCTCTCAGTTTCTCCCTCGCTTCTAGGGAGATCATTGGACACCTGAACAGAGATTTCCAGGCCTGCTTTGGCACTCTTACAGCTTTCTCCGCCTCCGTTTGGCAAACTGTCCATTTTTTCTTCTCGGCTATGGCCTCGAACCTGTCGCAACATGAGGCGTATACTGTTAATGTCGCCTTCGGCCGGCTCAAGTTCTGTCCCGTTGCTATTAAAGGGGAGACAGGTAAGCTTGTCACTCGTAATTATCCAGACCAGTAAGGTTTTGGGATTTACGTGGCTTAAATGCTTACACTTATGGTTCATGTTTGGATGTAACAATACTCCCTTTGCAATTTTTATTGTCTTTAAAATAATAGGTAACTTTACTGGATTATTGTGGTTTGAGTTTGAATATTGCTAGAAATGCTGGTAAAAAAACATAATTCTTGTTAACCCTGCATGACAGCTGGGAGGAAATGTTTTTTGGAATTAAGGAATTGTTTGTTGATATAAATCCTCTTCTTTTTAAGGAGTCAATTGAAACAATATTTGCCGATTACATTTTCCGGATCTGCGGGGCAATGTTTTCTTTTTCTTTTTTTGAATCTTAGAAATCTGAGAAAAAGGGTTGGTTCACTTCAATTAATGTAGTTTTCTTGGCTAGAAAGAAAGATATATAAAACCGCTGTTATATATCCATGGCTTTGTCATTGACCTTAAAGTGCCTTCTCTTTGTTTCAAAACTGCATCTACTTCGCCCCCTGGTGGCCTTGTATTCGAAGTCGGGGGTCACCACCCTTGTTTAAAGTAGTCGAAAAATGATTGAGGGTGGACAAAAATTGACAAAGAAAAAGAAATTGCCTCTATATTTGTGGGAAAAGAGTGGGAAATGTTGAACACAAATTACTTCAAAAGTCGCAAAATATAACACCATTTTGCGACTACGCACCTTGAATCATATTAAAATTTCTCAAAAGGAGAGTGGATACCTCCCTTTAAATTCAGCAACATCTTACACCAGGGGTCACCAAATTGATGAAGTCACAAATTGGGGTTACAAAGGGAAACAAGTTTGAATACCAGGCCACTAGTGCTGATAGTCGTAATCTATTATTCGCCAGTAGTGGCGATTACACTTTGGAAGTTTGATTAGTCGCACTCAAAACCTAAGTTGAGATAACCCATCTGCAAGCTAACACTACACATTATCTCTTGCAAAATAGCCTAACCTATAAAAAACAACACTATCAAATGCAGTTTGTCAGTAAATATTCTCACAATGCTACACTAGAACTGTGTTAGTTTAATTTCAATGTGCAAAATATCTGCCTGCTATTGCGCTAGGCTAGAGCCTAGCCTAAAACGTTGAACGTCCTACAGAAAACTCTTGCATACTAATCATCACACCGCTACAAGGTGCTTCATCTATTCATTGTTTTCACTTTTGCTTTTATTAGTGCTAGTAGTTGTAGTAGCCTCATAGATTCATTCGAAAGTTTTTGATTTACTATGAAGGATTTTAAGAAATGTTGTAGATTGAAAGTTGTTCACAGTTTTTTTTTGGTAGATGTTTCAACATGATTTAGACACCACACGTTAAGACATGAAAGAATAAAGAAAAAAAGGCAGAGCACCATGGGGAAAGATTTGTTTTGACTGTATTTCTGTAATGTAAAAATGACAGTGATGACTTCATAACTGTAACCGAGTAATCGCGAGAGCTATGCGATTAATCAACTACAAAAGTAAGAGTCGACTATCAGCACTACAGGGCACTACACCATATTACCAATTTACACAGATTTTTTTACATCGATTGGTCTTGCTTCAAAAATTCCCATCTCAAGCTTTATCAGAAATTAATAGGCTTTCATTTATTAAATCTGTTTTCTTTGAGCTTTCTCTTAAATGTGTTATACATTTTTTTTCTCTTCAAGCTGTTTTAGTTTCATTTAATACAGTTGTTTTTTATCGTCACATTAAAGCATGCTATTTAAATTTAAAGATGTAACTAGTTATAACATCAGTGATGATTTATTGTTTAAACTTTATTTACTTTTTGTTTTCTCTGTTCTTCATCTGTCTTCAACAGGTCAAAAGATAGACAAGTGGGTGGCAGT
>KN884550.1:97924-111605 GCA_000934455.1 Apostichopus parvimensis
CAATGCAAAACACTGTACTGAATGTATCAGTCTAGTCTCCTTCAAACTGAATAGGGACAGTGGTGTTTACTGCAATGCAAAACACTGTACTGAATGTATCAGTCTAGTCTTCTTCAAACTGAATAGGGACAGTGGTGTTTACTACAATGCAAAACACTGAATGTATCAGTCTAGTATCCTTCAAACTGAATAGGGACAGTGGTGTTTACTGCAATGCAAACACTGAATGTATCAGTCTAATCTCCTTCAAACTGAATAGGGACAGTGGTGTTTACTGCAATGCAAACACTGAATGTATCAGTCTAGTCTCCTTCAAACTGAATAGGGACAGTGGTGTTTACTACAATGCAAAACACTACACTGAATGTATCAGTCTAGTCTCCTTCAAAGGGAGTTGGAACAGTGGTGTTCACTACAATGCAAAACACTGAATGTATCAGTCTAGTCTCCTTCAAACTGAATAGGGACAGTGGTGTTTACTACAATGCAAAACACTGAATGTATCCATTTAGTCTCCTTCAAACTGAATACGGACAGTGGTATTCATCCAATGCAAAACACTACACTGAATGTATCAGTCTAGTCTCCTTCAAACTCATTATGCACAATGAAGTTAGTTCTACAACACAAAACACCATACTGAGGTTTTTAGTGTAGTCACCTTCAAACTGCTGCAAATATGCATCCTTATTTTATTCTTACCAATTGTAAACTTTGTGGAGGCATCTGTTTATCACCATTCCTGTCATGTCCCATTTCTCCACCTAACCCTTACCTTTCAGATGCCTAACATGGTATCTGTTCATTTATTTTATTTTTTAACATGTCTGAAGCAGTATCCAATTTAATCGTTAACTTGGTCAATAGCAGCGAGGGAGTGGCGGAACTCGCTGATTAATATCACATATCCGTGTTCACCTCTGACATAGTAAGCTATGTCTCACGCTATCAAGGACTCTCTTCCCAAACATTCACCACCCCCCCAACAAATGGTACAGGATAAAGAACTAAAGAGTTGTAAGGAATGATACCATTAATTTCCTTCAATTTACATTAGGTATCCATGTCAAGCCTCAAAGGGGAAACATTTTATTTGAACTGCATTTCAGTTTTTACTCTTATACTGAGAGAGTAATCAGATAAGTATTAAAATAAAATAAAATTAAACAGCAGTGTTTATTCTAGCTTGAACCAGGTCTGGCTATTTCATTTCAAGTCGACACTCGGAATATATGCGGACATGCCAAAATGATGTCATCGCTCTGTCGTCAAGGTGTCCTTGTCTGATTCAGGATGAATCCATTCAGAGTAAACATGTTATTTTCTTTCAAATGTGTTTATTTTTCTGCAGTGTCCCAGTCTTCATTCTATTTGTGTAGCTGTTCTTCTGCATCCTGCAAATGGGTTCTTTAAGACACAAAGTTTGATAGATTTTGGAAATTTTGGATGGAACTTTGACCCCCGATATTACTTGATCATTTTTAGGGTATGGTCACTATGAGGTGATTTCATGGATGGTCACTAGCTGACAAAGTCCCTCATTATGTTTTGTTGTTGAAAATCAAAACAGTTTCCAATAGCTGCAAGGACACCTTTCTAGAATCTATGAAATGATACCTTTACAGTCCCGAAAATGACAGTGTAGAAAAATGGCTGTTGTTTGCTGACAGAGTATAGAAACAAGCCTGATCCCTATTATACTGATATCATTGTTATTTCTTGCAGACCATTTTTTTCCCTCTGTAATTGATATGTTTATTTTTGCATCAGCAAAGTGGTTGATATACAAGAGATTTGTCGTCATGGAAACATTTATACTGTTGACTGTTGATATACACATCTTTGAATTTATCTTGATCAACCTATAAGTATCCATTTCTTGATGACTATGATGTTATGACACATTTAATAATGACGAGGGCAGTATGTTGAAATCTGTTTTCACAACATGTGTCAAACTCAACTCACAGTACTTGTTTTCTAACTGTAGCCATGCTTTTGAAAATCTCTTTCAGGGTACCATGAACTTCCACCTTCAGCACCCCAGGTGGTCCTGCCTCAAATTACCTCCACCAGTAGCCAGTCCGCCTACCCACATTATGTACCACAACAGCAGACTCCAGCTAACCGCCCACATCGTCCACCCCATCAATCCCCCTCGCATCCTTCGACCGCCAGATACCCGACGAATACATTTTTCATGGGACTTGCTCAGAGTGAAGCAGTCTATCTGGGTGGTATCCTCACACTACTGATGGGATTGGTTATGATATGTTACTGCTTGCCAATGAAGGTAGGAAACACTCACTGTGTTTCAATGTTGCTTTCCTTTGTCAATTCTATTGTTTTCTCTGCTTTGTTGTTTTGTTTTTTTTGAGGAGGGGGAGGGTTGAGACAATATTTTTGAAACTTTTGTAAATACCATCTTTATTGATTGGAAGGTGTTTTAGAGATCTTTTGCCTGCATCATTAGATATTCTTGTTGTTCAAACAATTTGCATAAAACAACAAAGCAATATTTTTCTCTTTCGACTTTTGCTGTTCATTTCGACCGGTGGGTTACGGATTGAACTTCTGAATGTCTCGTGAACTTTATGTTAATAGCTAATTCAATATTAAAATGGCATGTCGTACACTTCTTAGACAGAGATCTGAATTGAAACATTAGTGTCCTCATGTTGGTGTTTTGTTATCACATAGCAAAGTGCTTTTCAGTATGTCCAAGTAGGAGCAGATTTCTATGCATAAACCTTAATATTCAATGGCATTCTATCATGATTTACAATTATGTACCTAAACTTCAAAACTGTAGTGCAAATTGTAAACATTGACTTATTTGTCCATTGGTCCCAAGGGTGGCCCAATATTACTTGATCCTTCTTATACTAGATGCAAAGGTTAAACCCAGATTCCTTAAAGTTTTGGTGACAAACTAAGATTCCACATAACTTGTGGCGAGGTTGTCTTTATACTCACAAGTTTTGCTTGTTTCCTTAGGTCACAATGTTGGATTAATAATTTACAGAATTTGTTGGTTATGTTAATAATCATATAGTCATAATGTTGACTGTATAGTAACGGTTTATATTGATAATCGTAGTGTCATAGTGTTGGTCTTTATTCTAACAGTGTTATGTTGACTATCAAAGGGTCATAGATTTGCCTTTACACTAACAAGTTACATTGATCTATTTTTCTGCAGCCCATTGTAATTGTTTCTCAACAATCCGGGTCAATGCAAACTTCTAGGTTATCTCAAGGTGGCGACGAATACAACCTACCGGAAGGGCATGTCAGAGTTGGTAAAATTACGTTTGACCCCAAGGATGTACTGGGCCAAGGATGTGAAGGCACATTCGTGTACAGGTGGATAACTATTGAGATTTAAAATTTTCTTTCTTAAATTTGTATGGATTTTCAGAGTTTATTAAACTAGAATGTAGGCTAAGCACTAAACAAATGGGTTCCACGTATTGCTGCCTTATTATTGATAATTATTTTCCACATTGTCCTGTCATTGCATTATGTGTCACTTCACAACAAACCTAGCCCTCTGTCGATGCTGTTTAACAAGGGAAAAATACAAAAAGGTACAAAAATATGCAACACAAATACAGAACACAAATACAAATACCAAAAAATAAAGCACACTATGTCAAGCATACATTCTCATCTTTTCAGCTTCTTCTAGCTAATGTCAGTTTGAGAGATAATGATCATTGAAAGTTATCCCAATCTCCCAGTAAGAACATGGTTGTTCATTGATCTGAACTGCTGAAATGTTTGTGCAGGCTTCTTTTACTGGGTCCTTTACCAGTAACCTCTCCCTAGCCCTTTACAGTCTCATCTTTTTTCAAAGTAAATGCATCATTCCATTCCCATTTATGATGCATTCTCACCCAAATATCTCTTTTCATTGCCAAAAGTGTTCAGATTCTTTTCTGTTTTATTCTATTATTTTGCAATGAGTATTGAACGACATTTTTATGCAAATATTGACCCTGAAGGTTTATCAAAAAATTTAGCGGATCAAATTTCGAAAACTGGTTTCTAAAGGATAGTACACTGCCGTCTTAAGGATTCGTAGGGTGTTTGCAAAAAGCCGGGGGAAATGAAAGGAATGGGTTGAACCTCTATCTTTCTCCTAGTACCTTTAAAAATCTAACATTTCATCTAACTTTCAAATTAATATTTTTTTCATCTTTTTTTTGTCCCACAGAGGTAGATTTGATGGTCGACCTGTAGCTGTTAAGAGGATCCTGCCAGAATGTTTTAGCGTCGCCGATCGTGAAGTCGATCTCCTCAGAGAGTCTGATGAACACCCAAATGTCATCAGGTATTTTTGTAAGGTAAGACATCTCCAGTAATTTATTAGAAAGTAATAATTTCACTACACTACATAGATAATTGCATGTGCAGAATTCAGTGTTTATTTACAGCAGTACTGTCAAAAAGTGTTTTCTTTATCCTTTTCTGAGACAGATGTTCTCAAGTGTAACACCCTCCCCCCCCCCCCAATTCTTCAAATGAGGTTGTTTTTAATTTTTGTCTCCTCCTCAAGTTATCCTTCATTAATCCAAATATTTTATTCAACTGGCGGGGCATTCTATAAATTCAACATATTTCAGATTTGTTTAATACTTTCTTTATGACATAAAAAATTGTTTACTTCCTGTGGTTAACAATGTTTCGCTTGTTAAATTTCATTTCTTGCAGGAATCAGATCAGCAGTTTCGTTACATTGCTCTAGAGCTCTGTGCTGCAACTTTGAAAGATTTTGTTAAAGACCAGAGTAAATTTGCAGAGTTGAAAGGAATGGAGCTGTTAGAGCAAGCAACCCATGGCTTAGATCATCTCCATTCCTTAAAGATAGGTAAGTTAACAGGAGACTACTGAGCTACCAATCTAACTGTTACTTTATTAAGTTACCTTAACCTTTAACCCAGAACTGTAGTTACATAACCATCCCCCCATAACTGTAGTTACCATAACCTTCCCCCCTCCCAGAGCTGCAATCACCTTAACCTTCCCCCCAGAACTGTAGTTACCATAACTTCCCCCCAGAACAGTAGTCAACATGACCCCCCCCTCCCAGAACTGTAGTTAACATGACTCCCTCCCCTCCCAGAACTGTAGTTACCTTAACCTCCCCTCAGTACTGCAATCACCTTAACCTTCCCCCCAGAACTGTAGTTACATTATCATTCCCCCAGAACTGTAGTTACATAACCATTCCACAGAACTGTAGTTACACAACCATTCCCCAAGAACTGTAGTTACCATAACCTTCCCCTCAGAACTGTAGCTCAATAGAAAATCATATTATTTCTATTGCACAAAATGCACTTTTGTTTGAAAAGATGTCCACTTAATGGTTTAAAACTTGAGAAATTAGAAAGGTTTTCACAAGAGGATGCTTTTATCATATTAATTGTTTATGCAGCAGCCAATTTTGAGGCAGTTTATTTGTGCGTTGTCGGGCTGGAAAATATAATAGGTGTGGTTCTGTTTCCTCATTCAAAGTAAGGATTAGTGTTAGATTCATGCTCAAGGATCATCACACTAAGGCAGAATGTAGACAGAATAGAACAGGAAAGTGTCATCGATAACGAGGCACAATGTATACAATGTAGAACAGCATGGCAGTGATGAGCACTGCTTTACATGTAATGACCTGACCTGTAACGACCTGTAATGACCTGACCTGTAATGACCTGACCTGTAATGACCTGTAATGACCTGTAATGAGCTGACCTGTAATGACATGACCTGTAATGACCCGACCTGTAATGAACTGACCACTTTTTGTATTTCTCGACAAATAACAAGGTCACCGTGCCCTTCTTGAATTTGAAATGCTTACATTACTGTCTAATGTATGTGAGTAGTGATATTTGTTTGATGTATCGTAACTAACAATTCAATTTATCCACAGTTTTGAGTATTACGGGTGAGTCTGGTAGGAATACTACCGTTGCTGCTCGGACAGTCTTGACATGAAGAAGTTTCAGGTCATCAAAGGGAGACAAAAAACTCTCTTTAATAGAATTAAGCTCTGTCAAATTGTTTGTGGTTCTTCCTACATTCCTGCTGACTTCATTATTGATCTTATGGTTGAGGTGTTAAACTATGACTCTCTGTCGATCTCTTTATTTATAGTTCACCGGGATATCAAGCCTCACAACGTGCTGATATCATTCCCTAACCAGCACGGTCAAGTCAAGGCGATGATATCTGATTTTGGATTGTGCAAGAAGCTGGCTGCCGGTCGAGTATCCTTCTCCAGACGTTCTGGAGTGGCCGGGACGGAGGGCTGGATCGCTCCCGAGATGTTGACCGATGAAGAGAGGACGGTAATGATAAGGGGAAGGTCTGCCCCTCCCCCCCCCTCCCTCTTGTTCTGGTTATTAGAAATTAATTATATTGTCTTCACTTTTGAATGGAGGTATGTAAGAGGATGACATATTTGGAGAAACTGCTGGTGCATTGGTTAAAAGTGTCAACCCCAAAGTCATTAGATTTCTCACTTCGAAAAGTTGACAGAAACGAGATATCGAACAGAGTCTGGCATGGATTTGACATTTCTGAGTTTTGGGAAGAAGGGATTGGTTTCATTCTTCTGATTGGTTTTGAAAATTAACAGTTTGCAATTAGTGTTCTGAATGCGGAGGTACTTTCACCCCCTTCATTGTTTGAGAGAGGTGGTGAGGTACATTGTTGTCCTTCTGATAAGGGTGTTAAGTTGCAGTCCCAGGAACTGCAAAATTGCATGTTTGCTTGGTAAAATGTGATTCTAAATTAATATGCATTTCAAAAGAGAAGATTAAGTTTGAATATGATCTCACATATAAAGTATTCAATGTTCAAATGCTTGGTGTTAATTATACACTTTTCATCGTTGCATTTTATCTTCTGATGTAAGCCTAGGTTCCCATACTGTTGTATCACTTTTAAGTTACATTTATCTCAGAAAATGTCCTTTGTGGAAAATGGCCTATTTTGAAATATGTTGGGGCCCCAAACCATTATATTTTGGAGTTTTTTTAACTGAGATACCCGTAGGCCCTCTCAGCTGTGAAGTCTATATCGCTCAACCTGTTTATAATGTTGGTCTAGCTCATTAGGCTTCTTGCTTAAACAATACCTGATATATTTGAAAGCAATAAATCAGTTAATTAATCACCATAAGTAATAAATAAAGATGAACTTTTTACCATTCTGTATAAAGCAGTTCACTGTCAGGGTTACTGGCCTACTGTTTATGTGTAACTAATGCATAGTAGGCCAATAGCAAAACACTAGATACATAGCTGCCAAGTTAAATGTTGTATTTGATCTACAGTTCAGCTTCACCTCTAGCATATTTGCTGACGTCATGTTGTTGTTTTACACATATTTGTTTTTCTTTCAGACCACAGCAGTCGATATCTTTTCCCTGGGGTGTGTGTTTTACTATGTCCTCTGTCAGGGCAGCCATCCGTTCGGTGATACTCTCCAGAGGCAGTCTAACATCTTACTGGAAAAATCTAGCTTGAATTTATTACCAGAAGGTAATTTAATTTTAACACATTGCATCAGTTACCGATAGCCATTGTATGTAATATGATGCATTGTTTTTCTTTTAACATTTGTAAAATATAATGGAGAATGCTTCCCCAGTATCTAGTTTACACAGCATGTGTTTACCATTTATACCCGACAATGATTCTTAGAAACGGGTCGAGCTTGGCCATCAAATATTAGGCAAGTTTCTTTGATTCTTGATTCCTTGCTGGAGGCAAAAGTAATCTATGTGATGGGAGATGGCCTGTATGTGTATAGGTAATAACTGCTTGTAAAAATGATAAGTAAAAAAGTACATTTTTGTTAAACTTCTTATACTTGGTATTTTGACCCTGGTCGGTGAGTACAAGAACCCTATTGAAAGTGGTGAAGGTCATTTGAGGTCGTCATAGCTCAAAGTCTGAAATCCTTATAAACATGATAACTGTGCAAGAACCCTGCTGAACTCTTGAAGTCAGTTTCGGTCAACACTATCTTTTTTTCAGTTTAACTGTTTAATGTTCTGATGCAAAATATGGCAAGAAATGAGTGGCCAACTGGCTTTGTGGTGAAGATTTAACAATACTTTGATAATTGATATCGTCATCTTCTCCAGTAGTTAAATTGCTCATGTATTCTTGTCCTCTCTCTATCTGATCTTGTTTTGTTTTTTCCTCTGTTCGGTCAGATGACTTGGTATCAAGAACACTTATTGAAGAAATGATCCAGTATAACCCGACCGTCAGACCTCACATTAAGGAAGTCGTCAAACACCCCTTCTTCTGGAACCTAGAGAAACAGCTTGGATTTTTTCAGGTAATTGTTTAAGTACACTTACTAAATGCATAACTCCCAACAGGCTGTTTGCTGCCCTCTGTTTCCATCTCCCACGCAATCACTTTGAGGAAGTTTTTTCTTGTTTTCTTCATCATGTGCCAAACATTTTATTCAGATAGAAAGATGACATCACTACTGCAAATTTGAGTTTTAATGAAACAATTCATAATTAGGATTGCATCGACAGCTGTGAACACATCCTAAAATGAAAGACTTGAATAAAGAAGTGTGAGCACATAGAAGCTTAGGGAGACTTAATTACACATGTTTATGAAATGCAATGATTCAACACAATTTTATGATTCTTGAAAGGGTCATCAGTATTGGCCCCAAAATAGGCTAGAAAATTCGATAATGGTCACTCATGTTCCAACTTCAAGAAGCATTTTACTAGCACACTTAAAGTAGTTTTCCTTACTGAAATATGTAATTGTGTATAATTTTACCAGTCCTTGGTATTTGGAAGTAATCTGGAGATGCAAAACCACCCAGGAAAGATTGATGACTTATTAGTTTCCATCGCTCACATCTCTGAATCATACACATTTAATGTTACCTGCTTCATAGTGCAGGGTTTGTACTCATGCCAAATGTTCCTGCATGCTCATAGAATCTTTCTGGATCCCTACCAGGAAGTTTTTGGAAGCTGGTCACTTCGCCCAACAACCATTTCGCCCAACTGCCATTTCGCCCAACCTTTCCATTTCGCCCAACCTTGTTGGTCATTTCGCCCAACCAGCTTGGTCATTTCGCCCAACCTTGCTGGTCATTTCGCCCAACATTGATTAAATATTATACTTCAATATTGGTCAATTTAATAAGGAAACGTTCCGGAATTGTTAACGTTACAGTGGTTACAGTCGGTAGGACGGATCAGTGTTTTAGGGGTTAGGTTTGATAGGTTTTTATGGAGACCGATTCCCCTTTGTTTGTATAACAAAATATCTTCCATTGTATGCATAACCGCCTAAAGTAGCGTAATCCTCCCATTATACCCGAAATAACTGCTCATATTCCGATCGATATGGAACGGACCTCACTTTATTTACCTACCACGAGTAATATAACCCAAAATAAATCAAATTGAACTAGTGAAATAGAAAAAGTAACATTATTCTGACTGAATATGAGTAAAAAAATGGTTGGGCGAAATGACCATGCTGGTTGGGCGAAATGACCATGCTAGTTGGGCGAAATGACCATGCTGGTTGGGCGAAATGACCATGCTGGTTGGGCGAAATGACCATGCTAGTTGAGCGAAATGGCAGTTGGGCGAAATGGTTGTTGGGCGAAGTGACCAGAAAGCAAGTTTTTTATTTTCAAAGCTTTGTTATAAACATGCCTAAGATGGAAGAGATATGCTTCCATCATTAACTTCCTTTCCTTTCCTTCATTGATTGATTGATCAATTAACTTGTTTCCTTCCATTTCTTAACAGGACGTCAGCGATAGAATTGAGAAAGAAGATTTAGACTGCCCTCTATTACAGTCTCTAGAGACCAATGCAGTCCAGGTGGTGAAGGGAGACTGGAGACAGAATATAACCATTGAACTCCAGACTGGTAACTTGACTTGGTTTATTATAACTCCAGACTAAATAACTAACTCCATACTAATAAATTGACTTCATTCTTTAGAAACTTGGACTTCAGAGTGACCACTAGACATAACACAAATTGATTACACTAATTTCCTTCATCTTTCAGACTTACGCAAATTCAGATCATACAAGGGCCGTTCTGTACGGGATCTTCTAAGGGCCATGAGGAACAAAGTAAGCCCCGAGTAACCACGGTCGAGAAGCAACACTAGGGCATTGGCAATGTAACATTTCATAGAGCCGTGCCAAATTTGTGTGTCAAATATTTGACCATTTTAAGTCATAGTTTAACTCAAGCTACACCTATGTGCAATCAGCTGCTGTACGTAACTACTTCATACGCTATTGAAGCATTCAATCTCAGATTCAAAGTGTCCAATTAGTTGATAATTATTTGTTAGCCTTTGCATCCAATTGTAGTAAAACACCATATCTCTGATTCAAATACCAAAATCTTCGACTAGACACATCAGTTGTGCAAGTGTGTATTGTAATAAGCAGATTTATTTGTGGTACACAGGATTATGTTTTGACATTATTGCAGCAGGTTTGACTATGTACTTTATGATAATTATCAATTGATATCTATTTGGATGTAGGGAAGCATCACAATAAAAGCACAACCAGATGGTTTGAAAGATCACTCAGACAGTTTGTAAATTTCAATCTTTGGAGTGTGTTTCAGTTTGAAGTTAGATGCCCACATCTGCATGATCTAAACAGTTATTCATTGCTGTGTCACATGACCTGTCAGGTGATCTTTGTATTACTCCATACAAAGACATCTCTCATTTATCATATTTGAATCTTTTTGCACTCACAGAAGCATCACTATAGGGAATTATCGCCGGAGGTGAAACAGACACTCGGCCCTATACCAGACGGATTCCTCCAGTACTTCACCTCGAGGTTCCCTCGGTTACTACTCCATGTTTATAACGTCATGGAAGAATGTGCGAGTGAGAGAGTCTTTAAGAAGTATTATGTTCAAGAGGAAGATATATTACCACACAGGTGACACCAGGGTCCCTGACAACACTACTGTCTCTCACTACACTGAAGCATAAAGGTGCTTTAGTGGTTTGTTTGGCTGACAATCACAAGACCAGTATTGACAAGTTCAAGACCAAAATGCTCTCCTTGCTTTGGCTAGCAGTGTTTTATGAGTAATGGCAATTGTACAACGATGTCAACTGACCTAAAAGACACTAGTGACTGTGGTCAACTCTATACTGCTGAGTTATTCATTGCTTGTATTGGAAGGATACTATCAGACAGTCCAGATAAGGTATGCACTTAGAGGTTCAGACAAATTCAAATCATGAACCCCTATTAACCTACAGTGCCTCTTGAGGAACGTACAGTGCACAAATCGATATTTTCATTTTCACAATCGGCTTAATAATATGTGAAAAGTACGTCAAAAGAGAGATACAAAGAATTGGTTGTAAATAGAGGAATTTTGCTTTTGTATCAAAACATGAATTCTTTCCGATACTGAAATAACCTTTAATGACCTGTGACTTATGATTTACTGGTGCTTAGCTAAACTCATTGTGTGAATAGATTTTGAATACAAGTTCTTGTGAGCTACAGTCTAGTGGATTAAATTGTCGAGTCAGTTTGGACCATAAAATGGTAACATTGTTGGATTCAAAGTTTGCCACTACTTACAGTGAAAGTTTGTGGATATGATGATGAATCAAGTGACACAACATTTTTATTTTTGTATTTAAATTTTCACCTGATATGACTTTTTCACCTTTTCTATGTTTTCTTGGTGGCAGTAATGTAAAAAATCATGTAAAAGATGTGATGCCTTCTCTCAAATGTGCAATATTGGGCTTTATGGTTAATAGAACTTATGTAATTGTGTATTGTACATGAATTTTTCTCAACTCTCCATAGGGGAGGGGATGGGGGGGGGCTGTGGGAGGAAAGAGGAGTATGAATCAGATATTGATGATTTCAATATTCCCTTAGTGATAACACTACTCTATGGTAACTTATAAATGACTTATGTTTCGTGACAATTCTTTCACATCAAATCCATTCCATGGGTGCTACCTTTAGGAGAGGGAAATGCTGACCGTGAAAGTGATGTGCCACCATGAATATAAAGCATTGTAGTTATTCTGTGGGCTTTTCTTGGGCTAATGTTCTCTGTTTCTTAACAAAATTTGCTGTAATATCCAAGTTAAGTTGCTTTCAAATGTTTTTGTTCTATTTTGATTTAATATTTTTTTTTACACATCATGCGGTATGAGGAATAAAATGTACATAAAAATACTACATCTTTCTTTATGAATGTTTAAAAATGTTGAATTGTTTTCCAACTCATCCTCATCTCAACCAAATGAAAACCCAGAATGCAGGCACGTGGTTCTTATGCCTTAGTGTGCTGAACTATTTGAAAATGCAACATTTTGTGTGTTTAATATGGTAACATGCAGTTGGAGGGGTAAAATACTTTAAAGAAAAGTGGGGTGGGGGGGGGGGGGAGGAGCAGTTACAATTATCATTATGCAACGTACTTTGGTTCCCCTGCTCAACTGAATGATTTTGACAAATGTTTGGTGCAAAATCCCTCCAATATGAAATGGGATTCATAACGATGAACCTGAATGTGCCAACAGGCGGAGTGATTCCTTGCCAAATTTAGATACAAAAACATTTAATGTAATGGACCCACAAACTAAGTATGAAGCTTATTTGAGTTATGTATTAAAGACCTTGACTTCTGATGGCCTCAAAGGACCTTTGACCACCAGAAAAGAACAGAATTCCTGTATTCAATAAAGTGAATTCCCAAAGGAGGAATCTCAAGCTTAAAAGGACTTTCTGGTGAATGAGGTTGATTGCTTAGCAAAATTGCTGACTACCTTAAGGGTCCACATACCAACTATGTGATTTATCCAAGCTTTGCATTTGAAGTGTTGAGAGTGAAAAAGGTTTTCAGACTTTGACCTTGGGTGACCTCAAATGATCTTTTACTTTTATGAAAAATAGGGTTTATGTCCTTACTAGTATGAGGTTGACCCACCATGTTTATGTTTAAGGTAAAGAGTTCACAAGCCAAAGGCTTTACACACAAACACTTCTGCACACACATGTACCATAGCATATATCTTCCTTTTGCCTTCTGCAAGGCATAGAAAAGATACATTTTAATGAAATTCTTAAGTACAGAGAACCTTAAACCTGGAGTAGTTGAAGGTTTAGCAAATCAAAATCGGTTACATTCATCAACCATATCTCGAGGTAGGCAGGTATTGAGATCCGGTTTTCAAGTAGCTGTGTGAAATATTTTTCTCTCCAATTTAAGTTCCACATCGCCTGTGACCAGAAAATCCTTTTAACAATGTTTCCAAGCTTTGATCTCTGTTAGCATCAAATTACCTTTGACTTCCACATGAAATAAAAGAATTATTGTAACTATCAACTTGAATCCATATACTAGGTTTAAAGCACATCCAAGCTCTACATTTGAGGTTTTCAGACTTAAGTTTGACCTACAGGTGTTGATATTTGACCTCCACAGAAACCAACACGGTCCTTTTACTCACCTAGGAGATCTCCATATATCAAGTATGAAGTGAAGCAAGATTAAACTTGTACACAAGGTTTTTGGTTTCCATGATAATCGTAACCTTTGCATTCATGATGGCGTATGTGTGTTTGTGTATGTGGGGGGGGGGGGGG
>KN884551.1:49358-62232 GCA_000934455.1 Apostichopus parvimensis
GGCATCAAGGGTAGAGGTCTTTGTTGGAAGTGGAGTTCTGGTGTGACGTGAGAACATGCGTTGTGCTGGGGAACTGCTTAAACCAGCTGTAGGGGTTTTTCTCCAAATAAGCAATGCTTTGTATATGTCCTTGTGGTTGTTGTTCGTTTTGCAAAGCAGTTTCTCTGCGGTTTTGACGGCTGGTTCCGCTTTTCCATGATATTTGATGGTTATACTTGTTGAAGTAGTGAATGCATATTCTGCTGCGATCTCAGAAATGGCTGCAGAGTTAAACGGTGGGCTATTATCAGAGAAAATAGACACTGGCACTCCATGGCGGGAGGAATGGCGTTTCAGATGCTTTATGACAGCAGTTGTTTGTTTGGATCGCATTGAGTCAAGTTCAAAATAATCCGAATAACAATCAACAGTAACCATGTAGTGTGAACCATCCACAGTGAAGAATTTGATAGCTATCATTTCCCAAGGGTGATCTGGTAGTTCATGGTTAATGAGAGGTTCTTTAGGTTGCGATCAGGTAAAAGTGTTGCATGTGTCACATTCGGAAATATAATCTTTTAGTTTGGATTTCATGTTTGGCCAGTATAACTCGTTGTGAAAGGCTCAATATAAATGAACTTGTGAGATAGGTGACCCAAGGTTATACCGTAACGATACCCCTAGGCTTATTACTGACTCTAATTCAACTTGTATCGACAGTAACAGCAAGCTACTTTCAATGTGATGTACTGACTATTAAGCACATTGATAAATTTATTACATAAGCCTGGAAGGGTAAGTAGACACACCACTGCAGTCATACATTGCAAAGCAGTTCTCAAAATGTGTCATTCTAGGTATACTTGCACAACTTCCCAAATTTGTGAAATGTTGACGACTCGTAATCATCAGCTACACTTGGTTACTGTTAGGCTCGACACATGCTGACGACACAAAGAAAAAACGAAGAATATCTTTAGAAAGGTGTCACTTGCATACGGAAAGATTGTTCCTACACTTCGTATGGCATCTGAAATAACCATTTGTTGCATTCGCTGGCAATGAAATGAGGTGGACTCTCTCAAATATTCTATTTCTGACACCATGTTTATCTCTTGACGTTTATTGTAACTTCATGGTACGAGCGGGTGGTGCTCTTTAAGAAAGTACTATATTAACATCTTTCCTTTTTTTTGAAAAACAAAGGACTCAGATAACTCAATTGTGGTGCAGATTTGAGTTCAAACACACATTTTGTGGGCTGATATAACTATGCCATTGTTAGTGTACTTCTAACTAGTATATACATGTCCTATCAGAATCTTAACAGACAAATGTACCTGTATGATATTTTAGGTAAAGGAAGCCTTTTTATAAATGTTCTATTATCAGTGTTGTGTTTATGTTTTTTTGGTGGCTCTCCATAGGATACATCCGATTAGTACTTGTGCTTGCTGCCTTCAGTTGTTACTCATCAAATGCTGCTTGGTTCTTGTTCTTGTATTCCACCAGTGTGATTCTTGATGGTAAGTATTAATTGCACATTAACATCTTTGGAAGGTTACATAATTAATTTGAAATCTAGATCTAAATCATGAATATCATAGATGAGAGAAAGATTGACAACTCATTATTTCATTATCAGCCAATGCAACAGTGAAATTAGTAACAACAGATACAGTAGTTTTCATATTTGTACTAGAAAATGATGAGAATAAAGGGAAACAGGTTATATGAAATGAAGAAAAGGAACAGTTTGTTATGTTGATATGATGTTGTAATGTTTTAAATGAAAGTTGGTGATAAATTTCAATTACCCTGATCAAAATACAAAAACCCAGTAACATAAAAACCCCACATGGATGCGACTACACGTCTGAAAATGTTGAATTGTGATGGTAAATAACCGATTTGACATCAAGATTTCCAGTTGGAATGGTGACATAAACTTGAGAGTCATGGTTCCACCACATTGAAGAAATTCCACATAGTAACATAAAATAGTAATGCATTCAAGAGTCATCAAGATATACAAAGCTTATGTATATCAACCCTCATAATACAATACAAAGTACAAATTGACCATGATATATATATCTCGACAGTCAAAACAATTAAATTGTTTATGTATAGCATTCTTGTACTCATTGAAATTTTGAGATATTCAGCTCACTCATCGGAAAGAATTCATCAATGCTATTGGTGTTTCTAAAGAATTGTAGACATCTTTCCTTATTAAAGTTCGCTCCTATCTCTACACAGTAAACCATATGGCATTGGTCAGTTGCTATGTTGTTGAAACCAAGTCTTCTCTCATTCATGGTAAGCAAGGAAATGCTGAGGTGCCCATGCCTCTGAGAAGACCTTATCTCATTTACAGCCACTGGAAATGGAAACAACACTTTTTTAACACAAACTAACCAGCAAAGGATAAGAAATATAGCCTGGGGTTATTAGGGCGAACCCAGGAGTCCCAGCAGTATACTGACAATTCAGCACACGCATTTTACAGTGAATGCTCAAACCACATGGCATAACAATGGAACGGTTTGCTTGTAAGCTTAAACATTCCAAAATACATACATACACCTAGCAGGTGCAGTGATCACAACATTTTGGTTCATTAAAGTAACTTACCACAGGCATTGATCTCAATTCGAAAAACAATTTGTTCTTGATGGCTTTGTTTCGTAGGTATTGATGGACTTGTGGCAAGGAAGCTGAATCAGACATCCGCTTTTGGGGCATGGGTAAGAATCATTTCAGTATGCATCGTTAAGTCTCACCATGTGTAGCCAAATGTTCACCTAACCTGACTTACAAGGAGTTTTTGGTTTCGATGATATGCGTAACCTATGCATTCATGATAGCGTATTAGTGTGGATGTGTGTGTACTGTGTGCGAGTGCATTTGTGAAGCCCAGCTTGCAAACACTATATCTCTAGAAGGGAAGGTCAGAAAAATTCATATTTAGTGTGTAGAAGTACCACATTAAGTACAAGGAGCCTATTGTTTTTGGTGGAGGTCAAAGGTCATTTGGAGTCATCAGAGGTCAAATCGTGAAACCCTTGTAAACATGTTCACCCTCACTATACATTACGTCAGATTCATGAAGAAAACTGCTCATTTTACATCATCGAAACCACAATGCATGTTCGCATTCTGGTTCTGATTTTTTTTTTGTTATACAGACAAGGTATGTAAGACATAATGGCAATAATAAAAGCAACTTGTAAATGACAGCCAGGTCTAGGATATAGGTGTTCCATGTCTTACATATATTTCATTGCTCACCTGTAGAGCTAGTGTTGAATAGTTGCAGTATAATATGCATGTTTATGAGGATGAGCTTAATGCAAATTCTTGTAACATCAGTTCCTTGACTATTAAAGTTGCAAATTTATCACAACATGGTATTAAAGGCGTCAACTATAGTATTTTCTTGGAAGTGACATGACAGGATTTATTTTATTTTTCTTAATCAAGATGTTGTATTTGCTTAGTGAAATTTGCTAGAAATAGACAAGTGTAACCTTACTGTATGTGTACAGGGCTTTTGTGGCTCAGGCAATTTGAAATGAACAGTACGATTAGGTATATATGCAAACTTGAATAGCTACATTTTATTTGCTTATATATCTATATAGTAAAATAAAGTGTTTCTGAAAAAGGTGGGAAAATGGGGGGGGGAGTGGGTAGTGGGTGTATTTGAAAGAACAATAGGCAGTTTTCACGTACTACTGAATATGATGACAATTGATTTCTTTGACCATGTTAACCTTACAGTTAGATGTCATGGTGGATAATTTCGGAAGGGGATTTTTATGGAGCAGATTGTACAAAGTAAGTACTTTGTAAATATCTCAGAGATTTGTTATGAATACAAAACAACACATAACAATACCAGTCAGATTGGAAAGATTATCAGTATATTTGTGTATTAAGATAATTGTACAAAGCATGGAGCAGAAAACTCCACCAGGCCTCGAAATTTGGGTCAGTTACTGGCTAAACCCCAGTGGATATCACCATATGCCAGTATAAAAAAAACATTGACATTAATGTTGCTTTTGTATATTGGAGGAAAATGCAATTGGGAATTTGATTCTAACAATAGATGATTTTATGCATTGGCATTTGTTAGCAAGTGGCAAAAATTGTTAAATTCTATGCCTGCTCTGTATTAAATTAACAATGCCAGGTATCATGAAGTCATGAATATCAGGGAGTTTTTGCAAGTAATTTTCCTGTAACACGGCACTGACAGTCCTAAATCATTTGTGTAAATAAGGGGTCCATTAAAGGATTGTATGATGTGTAAACTCTTTTGAAAGGAAAACTAAAACAATTATTGCATCGTATTAGGGTTTCCTAGAGGTTACTGCTTAGCAAAGTCTATGAAAGTACATTCAGGATGCAGTCAAGCTAATGGCAAATTTTTAAGGTAGCGACTTTGTTTAATTCAAGTGTTACTGCATAATGAATGCCTATCTTCTACTTGAAGAGGGTCAACCAAGGCTGTTGAATCTGCAATGAGCATACATGGTAACAAATGGTTTGGCATGTGCTGGGGAAGCTTATTGTAGGCAAATGGGGCATCTTCTATATTAACTTATTTAAGTTTGGAAGAAAATGTGAAATTGTAGAGATAAAGATGTTGTGACAAGACAATTTCCATAAGACCCTGGCAACAGTAGGCCTATACGCCAAGGTAAGAATCAGGTATTGACACCAAAACTTCTGCAATTAAAGTAATAATAAACATATTTTAAATATGCATTGGGATAAAACAATAAAGTGCAACACAGATAGTTGTATTGATTCCAGAATTGGACCTCAGCTGGTCCATGAATTTCTTAAAAGGTTACATCAAGTGGAACCATTGTAATGTAGATCAAAATTTCATTATTGAATGATAACAAATGTTGTGATGCTTCACTGCAAGTTAGTGGCACTCCAACCTATCACAAGTTTAAGGAAATGGTGGCTGTAAAGCAACACAAATGTCAAAATGTCTTTCTGATTCCAGTGATGTGAGCTAACAAAATATAATGTGAACCTTTAAGGTAATGGCTATAACTAGAGAAAAAGAAGCAAACATACAATATAAAAATACAAATACTATGAAAATAAAAAGTCAAAAAGTCAGAGGGTACATGACCCCCTTACTAAGACAAATTGTTGAGATTTAGCACAATCTATGTTACATGGATAGGTCCCACAATATTCACACAACTTGTATGTAAACATACTAAATATTGCATTTACTAAGGATGTTATGAAAGCTAGTGGGCACCTGTAGTGTGCTGGGCCCAATGGGAGTGGTGTCATGCCTCAAATGTTGAGTAACAATGAGTGCCAATGTTTTAGTTATAAGTTCTTCAGCTCATGATTTTGAGGAGTCTGTAGGTATGTCTGCTAGTTTACTGCAATACTTTTTCTTCATAGTGGGGTTATGTTGTTGCTGCCCTAGAATGGAGTGTCTTCGTGTGTACACACAGTCTCGGTGCCGAGTGGAAGGCTAACTTTGTCCAAGCTCCTTATATTGCACAAAAAGTGATGGAGAAAAGTAAGTGATGCAGTATTCTACATGCCATACTACGTTTCGTGCAAGCACTCTCAATATAAAAGAAAGTTAAGACCCCTGGGCCATGAATTATAATCTGGGCATTCAAAGCCCTGCAGTAGTACTTTGGTAGTGAAGCCTCATGACTGCAAATTTGTTTGAAATCCAGTTTAATAATCCTTGTAGTTCTGTGATGACAGTTATACATGGCATGACATCTGATCCTTCCATCAGAGATATTGTCGAATACCAATTTCAAGTTCACCTCTTACCGTAATATGGTAAAATATCCTGTCATGTTATTTTAAAAGATTGGTTCATATCTCATTGTAAATTTACTTGAAATTTTTCCATGCATTCTATTTCACAGATTTTAAGACCCCATTAGGAACATTTACCATATTAGGGCTTCACGGTTTACCAATCTGGCTGTATGCTCATTATACCAAAGTTCTCGGTCAGTCTTTGAGAATTCATCGAAGTATTCAATATGCTGGAATTGCCTTTTTGAGTGCAGGGAGAGCAGTGTGCCTAACTGTAGAGGTAAGGCAAGTAATCTATGTAAGAAGAGCATTTTTTTCAACAGTCTCAGCTGGTAATGGTGCCCTCTCAGACCTTATTGTTTAATTTCTGTAACTGCTGCACTTGAAATGTTTAAAACTCCTTTTGCTGCAATAGATGTGAATATTAACAATTACATGTAGACTACATTGTATTCTCTTCATTTGTAATGTTTGGGTATTGAATCTTGAATCAGTCTGGTATGTTTTCTTGTTACATTTTTTGTGGTTGCATACTTGTAAAAAAATCCTGACAATGTCATAGAATAAAATCCAGTGATCCTCTTAATTATCTTCTGACATCTTCTATGTCTCTTGCTCTCCACACCCCTCTCTTTATCTCTATCTTTCTCTCATGCACTCTCTCTGATACATTCATTCTTGTGGCAGACACAGTGAGGCTTATATGAAAAAGAAAGTATTAACTCCAGTTGTGTTTATTTGAATGCTAACCATTTTTACCACCAAATGCCCTTCATTCCTCGGCCTGGAAGTAGATAGTAGTAGGTGGTCTGTGATGGCAGTCTGGTAGATGTTTCCCAAAAGCTGTTTTTTTCTCTTATAATATTGTCGCTAATTTGTCTGTGATATGTGGTGGAATGTTTGCTTAAGTAGTCAACCTTCTCTCCATTTACAATTTCATCAACTTTTTTGAAGAAAAATATTTTCCGCAGTGGATTAAGAATTTGACATAAAGATGAAGAAAATTTACATAAATTTGTTAAGGTAAAAGAGCTCCAGCTGTCAGATTATTGCAATAACAGTTGGCTTCAGTTTAAAGTATCAGACTGCAGTAGTCTATATACCAGGAAAATAATCAAATGAAGAATGGCTAGAGCAGTCCAAAACATCATTTGACACTTTGAATTCTGCTGTCAAGAAGGTTTTTATGTGATTTGAAATCTAGTTTTCCCAACTTTTCAGCTCCCGCCTGTTGAATATTCATTTCGTGTACACTCCAGCACACATTTCTATGTAAGCCTCTTTAATCAACTTGTTCCATGTAGAAGGGACTTTTGTTAACAATAAAAAAATAATAATAATTCCTACCTGTCTGAGCACTGAGGTCCACATGTCTGTTTTTTCTTTTTTTAAATTCAATCTGTGAAGTGCTTTGTGTTCAGAGGTTTGGTAGACTGGTAGTGTCATTTTTTTTTTTCATTATTTTTATTGAGGAATGGTCCTATAATATTAACAGTTTCTGAGCAGTTAAAAAGTACCTTTCATTTCTAAAAATTACACCTGTAATGGAAGTTATTTATTGATGTTTGTTACATATTTCTTTCCAGCTTTACTGTCTCTGGGCTCACATTCGATATTTGGTAAGAGACCCTGAAAAGAAATCAACTTTGCAGTCGTCCGGCAAGAAGTGAATTGATTATACTTACACAGTGATGCTTAGCTATTACTGAACTGTTTTGTGTATGACACAGTTTTCGATAACTAAAATGTTCCAAGATCTTACAATATGTATGCTATTTATGCAGATAGGAGCAAGCAAACATTTTCCATAACCAAGTGCTTTATTTACCAGGTGTAATGCTTTTGGTAAAAGCTGTAGTTGAGTAGCTCCCTGAATGGCATAGACACAGAGTAATAGGTCCACAAAGGGGCACAATTCAATAGTGAGTCCAGACAGGGGCACAACCACTTGTTTTGTACTTTGGGGACTAAGATGTTGAGTCATCCAGGCCGAAGGGTGTCCCTTCACCTTTGAGAAATTTTGGTAAAATGGCGGTCCTGAGATGCAAAATGGTGCTTTATTTTGCAACTTTTGAAACAATGTTGAAGAATTTTTGACTGTTTAGTTAATTGTACTGAAAATGCATGCTGTATATTTATGTAATGTACACTTAAACTAGGATCTTTTTCAATATTCTTTCTGCCAGTAGGGGGAGAGCTATGTTTTAAATATTGCCCGACCCCCCCACCCCCACCCCCACCCCCAAAAAATATACATGGTTGCATATGTTACAAGGTACAAAAATTCAGAGCCTCCAAAATTTCTACATGAAATTTGAATGTGGTCAAAACGTGGGAATTCTCGAGACGTTGGAAAGCTTACTTACAGTTTATGGAGCTTGCTGACATCCATTGTCCAAACTAGCTCTCATGCTTTCTGAACATCAAATCTCAGAGATGGATTCTGAGAGGTGGGGGCTGCAAGGGCTTGAATGTTACTTTTGGCTGTGCTCACCTACTTTGCACAAATGACATTCCTTTAACATGATTAAGCAAGTAAATAGCAGAATATATTTTACAATTCAATGTAAAATATTGTAAACAAGTTGCTACACAACTCAAAACAAGATTAGTGATCTTGGCTATAAGATATGTTGTAAATACATGTAAATGATCTGTAGAAGGTTCCAAATTTTTCAATGTGCCATGAGGTTTCTCATGATTATTCAAAAATTATTAGTGAAGATTATGCTTATGTACCCAAGCTTGCATAGCTACAAGGCTAGAGCTTAGCGAAGTAACATTGAAACTGAAGAATTCTGTCATTACATATGTGCTCATACCATTAGTCTTAGAAAAATAAACTGTAACTGCTTTTGATGAAGTGCTTAATTTCTGTTGAGTAGGATAAAGAGTATGCTACTGATACAGAATCAGAACTGACATACCTATATTGTTTAACGGTTTTCGTAAGGAACTAATTTTCATTAATTAATTCAGCTTTGTGCAATGTTAACTTTGTAAGTATTCAACGTTTCGTTAACCTCCCAAAAACAAACAATTTTGACAAATTAATGTTTCTTTTCAAAACTCTGATTAGTTTAGTATTGTTTAACATACAGGGTATTATAATATAATTTTGTTGAAAATTGTGTATATTGATTATTGATGAGGCAAATTCAGCTCAAAGATTACTGTTAAAGCAGCATTTTGCGTTTGGTCGCCGTTTTCTACTTTATGACATGTCCATCGAGTTTTTTACATATATCAATCACAAAACAGCTAACTAAGATATTAGCAAAATTTTTCCTTGCCAACAACGTTAATTGGCGAGTAATTAAGGATATTCGCAGATAATGAGAAAAGTGCCGTCCGACAATCTCCACACTTAAAATTAATCGCATACAGTTCCCCAAACCCGCTAGTTTGAATTCAACCAATCAGAGATGCAGGTTTAGTTATGAGCCGTTGCTAAAAATAGATTCAAGACTTTGCGTTGGTACAACCAGGGAGTTTTTATGGAACTCCCTGGTACAACTGCCATATAGACTACACAAATCACGCATGGTGTTGTATTACGTATTGGTCAATGACGTTCGTAGTGTTTAAATATTCATATTGTGGGCGAGGTTTATTGGGATCCCAACGGAAAATATCTTGGAGAAAAAAAACAAGTTGAAAGTTGCACATTTTTCGACATTTATGCCACCATTTGAAGTAAGATTTAAATAGATAAGCTAGTTATGTATGTCGTTATGGCATAGTGGAGTCAGTGAGGTTGAGAAAGATCATAGAAAACGACGCAAAATGCTGCTTTAAGAAACATTGCAATATAGATCGTTTAACAAGAAATAACAATAAGAAAGAGTAACCACCTCTGTGTCATTTCTCTTATAAAGTAGCCTTTAGTGATCCAAGTTCTTGAAAATGTTCCTGTTGAAATCATTTTGTTTACTGCTCCCGAACAATCTATGGGATCAGTTTTCAACAGACTATTGGCACAGCAGGAGACTGTGTGGAAAATAATCTTAATATCATCTCATTGGCACCCACATATACCTGGTCGGCTAAACATATATGTGGTAAACTTCTGTGGTTCTAAACTAAACTGCAATGGGACAGGGCTCATTTTGGAGGCCATTATTCAGTAACAGCTTTGGTGGGCAGCACCTGCAAGACATAATTATCACAGGCCTAACCGTCATCACTTATGGAGGGCTGTACATCTTGGTTACAGTGTATATCAACTTTGCCCTGAGCATGTAATCTATATCAACGGTCAATTTAATAACTTTCAAGTTTAAACAAATATGAAAAAGTACTCTTAATAGCGTGGCAGACAGAATTTTAGTGTTGATAGGACATAGTGCAGCAGAATGAGAAAATGTTAGTCAGGCTTTGTTCTGCATTCCGTTCTGTTATTGTTAAATGGGAAGGATGTTAGGACTAAAACGATTATGAAATCAGCCTGTGGGTAATGGCTTATAAATGTTAATCCTTTTGTTTAATATTTATTCAAATACATATGTCTAGAATGTTCTGAGGTACAAAACACAGCACTTAATGGTGAGATAAAGTATTGTAAAGATATTGCCAGTCATGTGGTATGATGCACAAACTGTTATTTGAGGCCATTAAAATGTTGTTGTCTTGTTGATTTGTATTGCTCCTGAGGATCTAACCTACGTGTTTCTCTGCTGGACTAGACAGTTAATCAACTGTTATGTTCTTTAAACTAACATTGATGATGACAGGTAACCAGAACTGATGATGGCCTTTAAGTTTAATGGTATGTTCTACACATCAGCATTCTAATTTTGTGGCTAGAATATGGGAAAGCATTGCAGCAGTAACCCCAAAGGTTTATATCAAGTAGAGTAAGTAGCTACAATCAACTTCTCTCATATATAATGGGTATATATATATATTTATTGGTAACATTGCCGACAGATAATACAGTTGAAATTTCAATAACAACTTATCTTATATTTCCAGCTTTGTAATGCTTTGTAGCATATCCTACATTCTATTATATAGGCATACCAATCTTGTTTAAATGCATCTGATGTAAATTCGAGACACAGAATTACTATTTATCTAGATAAGAACGTTATTATCAACTTTATTATATGTTACTTCCAGAAAGGTGATGCATTGTAGCAAAGGTGAGGAATGTGAACTGAGGATCTGTGTATACAAAATATGTATGAGAATACAAAATATCTATATTAAATTAGCATATAAATACACACTTTCTCCTGGGTTTGTTTTGGTGTTTGGGTTGCTTGTTTTCTTTTGGGGAGATGGGAAACTACCTCCTAAATATGCAAGTATATCATAACTTAAACTCATTTCCAACTGAAGCATGCAAATTATAATTGAACTGGATTGCACCCCCAAAATAATGAAGGATAATAGTTGTACATGCACATTGATTTATACCGCCATCAATTGTTTAGTTTCAACTCCTTAGTCCATGATCTCGGTGATAACTCCCACAGTGCTATGGAATCAGTACCTTCTCTTAAACTGAACTTTTGGTATAGATTAGGCATGGGCAGTGGCTCTTCTGCTTCCAATGTAACTTGGGCGTAGTCTCCTGCAATGCAAGAAAAAATATATATGTCTGTCTGTCTATTTAGATTGACAGAGTCTGTTCAAAGTATCTCCTTTGAGAACCGACCATAGGATTCACAAATGATTTCGAGTTGGTTAGCATCATGATAAATCTCTAGAGTAAGGCTGTCACAACTCACTAGTGACACAAAGGCTAGTGACCCTTTCTAGAAAGTAACAATCAAGTAATAATCAATGAACCACGCAAACACTCTGCTTTTAAATCTCATGGGTTTATTGACATGAGATGTTTCAATGATTATTGGTAAAAGAAAATCAGTTTCATATAAAACAAATGCATTCATGAAAATAACTACACCCCAGGATACTTATCCAGGGAATCCTACCCCCTTTTTGTTAACTGACACTGCTCTCCGTATAGGACACACCCACTTGTATAGTTCACACCCACTGGTAGGCTATAAAACGCTTTATGACAGACCGGTCACCGCTCACAAGGTAGTCGCTATAGGCGGAGTCAAAAAATATTCAGCTTTTGGCACGCGTCAAAGGTAGGATACCTGTATCCAGGGACGTCGCTAGAGGGAGGGGGTGTGTTGTCTCACCCCCCCCCCCCAATCTTGGTAAAACTGACGATAGTTGGAAAATTTGAGTGCGACAGTCGGAATTTCCGACTGTCGCATTTTAATTTTTCCGACTGTCGCACTCTAATATTCACATATTCTTGTAATTTGTGAGTGACCTTTAATCAGTCACGTTTACCACGTTTTCCTTGTCACATTGAGAAATTGTATCTCACCATACAAAACTTCGTATGATTTTGAAAACTCTAACTAAAAATGCCTTATAAAAATACTGTACAACGTTCGCAAGCTTCAATTTTTTGCTATTTTTGCTATTGGGTGGGTTTACCCTGTTCACTAGCTTCAAGTAAGCAGGATATACATTGTCTCCACTGATCTCTACACACAGTGATTGTCTCTATGGTATACAATTAAAACATTCAATGCTAATCTACGGAAGCTTAAAAGTGCCATCGACATAAGAATAACTTTGCCCCATAAGTTGACATTTTTTTCAGTAAATTGTTTAGATAACAAGATAAAATCTTATCAAAATTCAGAAAAATGTTGGATTGCCTAGTTGCTTTAACTGAGCAATTGAACAATTTTCTGAAAAATGTTTAATTGACAACTCATCATATCTCGTCAATTGGAAATTTTCTGCAAAATGTTTAATTGTTCACTTCATTCCATCTGAGCAATTGAAACATTTTCTGCAAAATGTTTAATTGACAACTTATCTTATCTCGTCAATTGGACATTTTTTGAAAAAAAAATGCAATTGTTCACTTCATTCCCACTGAGCAATTGAAAAATTTTCTGCAAAATGTTTAATTGACAACTTATCGTATTTCGTCAACTCAACATTTTTCTGCAAAATGATTAACTGTTCACTTCATTCCAAATGTTCAGTTGGAATGAAGTGAACAATTGAAATTTGTTCATGT
>KN884551.1:68943-93395 GCA_000934455.1 Apostichopus parvimensis
GAAATGTACATATTATAATTATCTTCACTGAACACTGTGCTAGCATTCCAAACTGACAGCTTTAACAAGTTTGTGTTTATTACAGGTATACTGTTATACGATTACCTTTGCTAATAGCCGATGCAAGGGTTGTCATGCCATAATCACCAATCGTCGCTAATCTAACCAACGGCTTGGTTCTTTGAACACTGTGGAGGAAATTGAATCGTTCCACAGAAGCTATTAATGTCTCCTTTGTTATACAGGTCCCTTAGAGTAGGTTATTTCAACCCGTTTCAGTTCCATACTCCAATCTTAATAATAAAGGTATGGGGCGACCAGAGAAACTTGAGGACCACCCCCCCCCCTCCCCAATGAAACGGAAATGAATTCAAGAACAGTGGGGGGAGTTCCAGCCTCCAACGAGATATTTGGGGTATTTTGGTATATGTAGGGTTGCTATATGTTGCTATATTTTTACCCATTTACCTTTATTACAGAGAGCATATTTCATGTGGGTTTCATCTGTGTATTTAGGTAGCCAATTGCAATGTTATTTCGGTGTGCTTTATATTGAGTTCCCTTTCTTGACATTAACTTGGATGACTTAAGGTAGACTTTTAGTCTTGATACATCATAGTCCAAAATGTCCCCAAACGGTGAGGGAAATTTCAGTCGTTTATAACGTTTGTATAGCTTACCCTGCATGATGATTTTGAATCTACGCAAGATAGATCATCGCCTCGAAATATGGCAAGCCATGTGGGACAAACACCGCATAACATATCTGCATATTAATTTGAATATATACGCGTATTAATTTGAATATATACACGTATTAATTCGAATATAACACGTACTAAATTCGAGATATCCGCGCATTAATTCGAATACATATGGATTTTATCCAATATATGCACAGATTAACTCGAATACACACGATTATGGTAGGCCGCATGGGAAATAATTGCTGAATTATGTCCGACATAAATCCGAATTATGTACCACATAAATACGAATTATGTCGGACATAAATCGACCAATCAGCTGAGCGCATCTCCATGCCTATTTATGTGGTACATAAATCCAATTTATGCACCACATAAATCAACCAATCACGTACAGAATCATATAGAATGTCAGTCAACTCGACACACCGTCAACTCGACACATTTTAACTCGACCAAACCGTCACCTCGACACGGTCAACTTGACATAAGCTACTTAGGTCAACTCGTCACACTGTCTCGTTTATCGGGTGCGTGTGCCGGCGAGGTTGTTGGTGGACGGTTCAAGGGGGGGGATTTTGTAAGCCTGTAGCTTAACTTTTTATCCACCCTAATTAAAACGTAAATACCGGCCCCCCCCCCCCCCTTGAACCGTCCACCAAAAGAAGAAATTATTGAACACAAGTTTACTTCAACAGTTGCAATATATAGATAGCACAGATTACATCTAATGATCCTTAATTATTAGGGCCATATAATATATCGACACCCACCCCCTTAGACATTCTACCCAGGACGGTGATCATAATAGCTTCCTATGTGCCTGGTGTGCCGAGACTACTCTCTCTTGATAAATTATGTAACCGGTAAAACAAACATCCACAACACATTGAACACACCGAACGCACAAGCAACCCCACAACACACAAACTGATACCCACCGAACGAAAACGTATTTATGCGGTCCATAATTCGGATTTATGCGGTACATAATTCGTATTTATGCGGTACATAAATACAATTAATGTACCGCATAAATAAGCATCGAGATGCGCTCACCTGATTGGTCGATTTATATCCGACATAATTCGTATAATGTACCGCATAAATAAGCATCGAGATGCGCTCACCTGATTGGTCGATTTATATCCGACATAATTCGTATTTATGTGGTACATAATTCGGATTTATGTCGGACAAAATTCAGCAATTATGTCGGACATAATTCAGCAATTATTTCCCATGCGGCCTACCATATACGTCAATAGAGACCAACTTTCAATCTCTCATTTATTGCACTGGCGAGGCTACAATGTGATAACTCTTGAAACTCGTTTGTGAAAGCTATAAGACATGCCAGTTATTGTCCGATTTAATACGCGTACATATTCGAATAAATACGCGAATATATTCGTATTAATACAAGAATACATTATGCGGTGTTTGTCCCATATTCGAATTAATATTCGAATTAATTACGCATATATATTTGGTATATTTGTCCCACATGGCCTACCGTATACGTCCTGTAGATAGCACAACTGTCGACCGTATTTAGAAGTATATACTTTATTTTCTGATACACTTGTTTTGTTTCACAGAGTAATAGTGAAGTGCACTAAATCCGCCAAAAGAATGGTTTGGACTCAGAAATATAACTAGCGTGTTAGTCTCCAGAAAAAGTTAAAGGAATGCTGGTGTATATGCCTGATAAATTAATAGTTCGGTCCATTTCGAGTTGCAATTTACATATAAAGAAGTGGGTTGCTTTAATAGTCTTGCCTTGGTGAACAGTTTTCAGTTGAATAGGTTTATTATAATCTGTCTGTAGCCTATATATTAAAATTGCTCGTCAAATAAACTTCGTATTTCGTCAATTCGGCTGGTTTGGAATTCGCTTCGGATAAAGAAGAGATATTTGGTATTGGCGTGTATAGAGCTGTATCAGTTCATTTGCCAAAATAAAATATGCCATTCTCCACCTCTCGAAGAGTTGGTTATTTTTAGAAGAGCTGAAATATTTTGGCTAATTGCAAAAAAGCTGATAAACTTAGGTCCCTGAAATTGTTGTGCTGTAACTGTGAAGACCCGGCTTCATGTTACATGAAAGAGTAGGCTGCAGTCATATATCATAACATTTGCTGTATAACTGTAGTGTTAATGCCCATGTATTGCGTTCGCTTTGGCTTTGTTTAGAGAAACCCGAGGAGTAAGCCCTTGCAGTTGTTCATTTCATATATTATAATGATATGGATGAATCACCGACAATTTATTTATGTTGCTACAAATTGTTGAAATAATTACTTCTAATGTGAGCATGATTTATTTGGATTACATTTTATAAATGATAATTGTTAAATTGATGACATTTGAAATAACTTTTGAAAACTATTATAATTTTTTTCATTTTTGCAGCACAATGTTGAATTTCTCAGTTATTAGATTTAAGGAATTTGTTATTTAGTTTTAAATTGTTACTAAGAATACCGACCAATTAATCGTTTTGTTGAATATTGCCACAATATTTACAAGACTATCTTATCATTTTGTCAAGATGTCGACTTTTTGTCATTAAATATTGACTTTTCAGTTCGGATTTTATCAACTTTGTGACCTTTTATACAGAAATTTATTTTCACATAAACTTTAGAAAATGTGGCCTGCCTACAAAACAAGGTTTACGAGCTTCTAAAAGAAGACTTCCAAAGCCCAGTCACTGCGTATTGAGAAGAATATCGAAATGCACCTCCCCCCTCCCTCCAAAAACTGATGTGGAGTAGTATGTCCCACCCCCCCCCCCCTTACATCGAAGCCTATGATCAATAGCTTATAATAACGGTGTAGAACGCTATCTTACAAGATAGTTCAATCGATTATTAATAACTTAACATTTTCCTATTTCATCTCCATATGCCAGTGTTTGTCTTGAAATTAGACTTTCATTTGACAGTTGTGATTGCTTTCTCGAAAAGTGTATAGCGATAGGTTCCTTACGACTCTGTCTTAATCTTCTTTTAATTAAGTCGAAATTACGACATAAATTTATATCGGAATTTCGGATGATATACCGATATCATTTAACATCATAACACAAAACATATATAACTCAGATGTGTGTACGCCCTGTACCTACAAGAAATTGTTTCTTGAAGTAATAACCAAAGCTAAATCAAGTCTCAAAATATACCAAGACCTAGTTTATTTACCTATAAGACACACCCCCCCCCCCCCCATTTACCTATCTGATTTGAAGGTTTGCTTTGCCTGCGAATATACTAATACCTGTAATGCCTGTAATACCTGTAATGCCCTTTGCCTACTCTTTCCTTTTTTCTTGTTTCTTTCTATTTGTTTTAAAAGATGGATGCAGCAAAGTACTAGTCACAGATTAAGAAAACAAATGAATACATTTTTAATTCAAAAGTAAGTAAAGGTAGGTAAACTTTCTTGATAATAATAATTGATCAAATATTCTTTAGTCATAGACCTAATGCCTACCTCGTTGCTGTTACGGAGAGCAGGAAAACTCCGATAGGGATCAACATTTTAGAGAGCAGTGCGTACATGGTGAATCTCGTCTCGGTTTGTAGCTCTCTGATACGCCTCGTGGAATTTTTATCTTACTGGCAGCTATCACTCACAGCACATAGATACCTTTCATTTTAGCGACAAGGCATCAGTTTACATTAACCCATTTACGATGTACGGTATATTTTATCATAGAACTGTATTCATCATCTTAGAAAATATATAGACGCCGTTTGCTAAGGTAATTCGGTAGGTAAATCATGTATAATGTAAAATCGAGTTGTTAGTTAGCAACACAGATTGAAGAAATATATACACATTACCAGTTCTCTAACAAGTCGATTTTATGTCAATTCTTGGTATAGTCAGTTAGAGACGGAGAGGAGGGGAGATTCTGTTCTTACCATTGATAAGAAATGTAAAATATATTAAGTACTGACGACATGCTTCAATATCGCCATACTATATATTGTGTTATTCTGTGCATCAGCTAGTTTGTATAGTTCACCCATAACACCGAGTTGTACCAAACTCGTGACATTTTGATAGTCATGTTCTCAGACGACAAAGGCCTAACACGGCGAAAGAGTGATCCCCTGTGCGGTTCAAAGAATCGTAGGGTTTGGTTTATCCCGACCACTCTTTCAAACTTTAGAATCATGATGTCCCGTTGCCTCTTCACGATAAATTCACTGGGCGACCACAATCATCCATTGCGTAATTCTATTATCGAAGAATCCAAGGGTTTCCCGAAGACCTATAGCGGGGAGTGAGAATAACGTCGCAAAATGATGCACCCAAAACACTATTTTGTAGAAATATTTAAACAACGTCATTCGTTAATTCTTATTATCTTCTCAACATACAAATTTTATAAAAGTTACGGCAATTTTAGAGGTTAAAGGCTTATTTTATAATTACATAAATTAGTTAAAGTTGTCGAGTGTAATCAATCCCTGCATTGTGAGATCCGTATTCAGTACACTATACCCGACGCTACCAGATAATCCATTTAATCCGTAATCTCACATTACTGCGATATTATCAATTTAAATCCTTGTTGCTGAGCGTATCAGATTTTTGTTCACTGGGCGATCAAGTAGTAGGATAGACAATGGTATCAGTTGTTGATATAAACCCTTTGTAAATTCTTCAGGTATCTTATATAATGTCGCTAACATTTTCGGTCTTGTGGATAAGCATCGTGGGCAGAACAGCTGTATCATTAATTTTCGATCAAAAATGCGTCGGAGCAGAAGTCGGTTTCTTTTGTGGCATCTTCCTAAAGTAAAGCCTAACTTTAATATTAATGTATGACTTGATCCTAAATGTATATCAGAAAGCCAGTTAGCTACAGTGATTCCTTGCCACATTTTATTTGACAACATTCAACAGTAACATTGCACTTAGATGTTAGGCTTTCACTTCTGTAGACCTCAAATGTCATGATTCTTGTATTCACCGCAAGCTAGACTGAAAAGGATATTCTGTTGACTCAAGTTAATCGCTTAGCAAACTTGCTGAAGATTTTCTGAATCTTTAGGTGAAAAACCGCATTCTCACAGCATTTTGTATTGCGAAGAAAAGAATTTAGTTTTAATTTTGTGAAATTTTGTAAATGCATCTGGCAACAGCAGAATGGATTTCATCAGGGCACTTGAGCTGAAAATGCCTTCGTTTTTCTTTATAATTTGTCAATCATTTATTATTCAGAAGAAAAGAATATTTCTACAAAAAAAATACACTTTGATGAAATTTTATTGAGAACTTTAACTACTTAGTAAACCTCCCCAAATGTATCAGGTTGCGAGGATAAATCAACGTGAATATAATGATAACCTTAGCAGAGCGTTTGAATAGCATTCTCCGAGGACATGACATCACAGACATCACATGACATCACAGACCCCCAACTGTGATCCAACTTTCTAGTGACTATAGTTGGAGGTTTAGCCAGTCAAAATAGGTCACACTCATTCAACAATATCTCGATTTAGGGGCAAGATATTGAGATGGGGTTTTCAACCTGCAATGTGTAATATTTATCAAGTATCACGTTCATCCAATATGCAGATGCAGCTATTGTGTTTGCAAGGTTTTCAGACTTAACCTCTGGTTGACCTCTAATTACCCTTCACCCTTCCACAATTTCAAAAGGAATCTTATACCCACCAAGGGGGTTCTATTCATACCAAGAACATAGTTCATTCAAGCGTACTTTAGAGTTATGTTTCCAACGTTTTCAGATGTTGACCTCAATCAATTTGAATAGGAATTTTGTTAATGGTCAAGAGGGATCTACACACAGCATGAAGTGTAACAGAAGTGTAACAATGTCCTCAGAGTTGCACCTGAAATGACCTTTACCTCTGTCAATTTGAATAGTGATCTTCACTAATCGAAGGCTTCCACGTACTAGATAAGAACTTTAGCAGATTTTACTTTCGTTGTTATCGAAATTCATTCAAAACAGGAGCCTGGACATAGGCCTACAGTCCTACACCTGCACTGACGCTCACGAAAGTCTATCAGATGTATTCAGAAGAAAATAGATTCAAGCCGTGTTTCAAGCAGAAATGTCATCGTTTAACTACATGCATGAGAATATTGATCCTACATAGTACATATACCAAACTAACACAAACCAGAATGCCATCGTTTAACTGCATGCATTAGAATATTGATCCTACATAGTACATATATCATCGTTTAACTGCATGCATGAGAATATTGATCATACATAGTACATATACCAAACTAACACAAACCAGAATAATGTCATCGTTTAACTGCATGCATGAGAATATTGATCCTACATAGTACATATACCAAACTAACACAAACCAGAATGCCATCGTTTAACTGCATGCATGAGAATATTGATCCTACATAGTACATATACCAAACTAACACAAACCAGAATAATGTCAGCCCTCCCATTGTTACTTGCCATATTTGCAGAAGATGAACATCTTAGCAAATTGTGAACAGCGTTTCGGTACTATATGAATACAGTATATAAGCTTCAATCGCAACCTCCTTAGCAAATACTGGTTTTTTTTCAAAGCTGAGATTCTCGAGCTGTATGTCTTCAAAAATTGTGCACATTTGACTTCTGCTGATATTCAACCGTACCTTCTGCTGGCTACGCTAAAGCTGCATGTCAAGTATGACATTTGTCAATATATCTCTTCTCAAGAGTTTTCATGTTTTGACCGTTAGTTAAATCACATGACCCTTGGCCTCGAAAAAGACTGTAGCCTAATTGTTGCACAGTATAGGGCCATCCAAAGATTCATGTGCAAACTTTGTTCAGATTACTGTCCTTGAGATTTGAGCTATCCGGATGTCTATTCTTTGCTGAGCTTTTAATTGTAGTTATCAAACGACAAACAAACGAAGAGACTTTCCATCGTCCCTCTTCATGAGATATCGTGTTGTGTGAGGCTTTCACTGTTCAGGTCTTGAAACTATTCGAATTACCACCAAAGAATGTTTAACAAATAATCTATAATACATGTACTAACTTCTGTTACGATTCTTGAGATAAGGAGCTTGTACGATAATCACAATTGACTTCTATTGACCTCAAATTATCAATAATCTCGGCTAACACAATATGGACGTTGCACTTATTATTATTACTGACATGCTACATGCTAAGTACCCTTAAGTTTCAACATGCCACTCATTTCGATATAATATTTGCCATGTTTTCAGGTGTTAGCCCCTGCTGACCATAGACCTTTGATTCCAGTACAAACGGTATATTTTGTTGCACGTCATAAAATTAATTGGTAAAATGGTAAAATTTCAATATTCTATCTCGTATATGTAATTTTACCTATAGTTTTATGATTAAGTCTAGTATTACTGCATGGCTTAAATTGAAGAAGAAAAAAATATTAAGGAAATCGGATGATATATATCTACAGCTGCGCATATCGCATAACCTTTGTGCAGTATGAATTATGGTAATTATATTCAGTGTAATGTGACTATTGTTGACTGCTATACGGACACTACAGATACGACAAAAGGAGGTATTATCAGCCATTTTGCCAATACTGATAATATGGCGCTACACTATTATTTGTGAAATCACACCGCATCCAATAGTCCTGCCTCCCTCTCTCAATACAAAATTTTGTGCGTCTTCGCATAGGGCTGGTTTGCTAAGTTCCAGTTGTAATTCTACATTATCACCTGAAATTGATAAAGAAAACGTTTCCTTGCAACACCAAAGTAACATTTACTTCATACTGGAATAGTATATTGGAATGGTATAAACCCCATCAAATTAAAATGAATTTATATTTTTGTAAGCTGTGGTCATATACCTTGAAGGGCATTATTGAGAGGACTTTCTTGTGCACCTTATAATATCGGTTTTTGTATTGGGCGAAGATATGGGTCATGGGTTCATGTATCTTTAATATAATATAATATAATTTAATATCAATTTAACTAGTACACCAATATAATTCGCAAGGGTTTGTCAAGAAAGAAAAGAAAAAGTAATGAACGACTTATTCTAAGTTTATGGTAATGGTTTAACTATATTTATGGTAATACATAGATGGTCATACAGTATCCTGTTTTGGTTTCCTTTATATATCATGCAACGACTATCATGAAATGTTATCAAAATCAAGTGGTTTGCAAATTTGTTGTACAAACAAAATGCACATTAGGTAGTTAATATACTTTTAAATATATTTTTGTCTTATTTTCGTTTGAGAAGACAATATATATCATGCAACGACTATCATGAAATGTTATCAAAATCAATAAATTTTACTTTACTTTACATTACTTTTATATCAATCGATGATTTGGCTGCATTTGACGAGAAACAAAAAATAACGCCTTTGCAATTAATAAATGATTCTTTGTAAAATATACTAAAAAAAATAGAAGCATTACCTGGCATAATGAATGCCATCTCGTCTGGTACTACTAGCTTTACATCCACAGCAGCAGTGTCAGTATACATTGTAGGTCTATAGTTGTTACGAAATGGAGTGTGTCGACCACCTTCATCCTTAGATAGCACGTAAACCTGCACACGAAAAGAACTAGAATGTAACAATGCATTGTGGTTTCGATCATGTAACATGAGCAGTTTTCTTCATGAATCTAACTTAATACATAGTGAGGGTGTACAACATACTTGATATTAGTAATCAGTGTGATGTGACAACCAATAACTTCACAATGACACAGGCTGTCCTGAAATGACCATTGACCTCAACAACAGACATCTTGTACTATATGTGATACATCAACATACTAAATATGACATCTGTCCTTGTTGTATTATTGTGTAACATGCTTTCACAATTTGACACCTGGTGAACTCAAACGACCATCGACCTCCGCCCACATTAGGCTTCTTGTACTCAATGTGGTACAATTACATACAAAGTATGCAATTTGTACGATATTATGTTTAGGAAGTTGCGTTAGCGTATAGAGACAGGTAAGAGGGGGAGTGAAGTAAATGTTTGGCGCTTTTTGACTTCAAATGACCTTTGACCTCCACCAAAAGCATATAATTGGCTCCTTGAATTTGATATGGTACATTTACAAACCAATTAGGAGATATGTCCAAGGTTCCCTTCTTGCAATATCATGTTTACAAGGTTTTCCAAATTTGACGATATTCTTCTTGTAATCAATGTGGTAATTCTACAAACTTAATGTGAGGTCTGCCCAAGTTTCCCTTCTCGAGATATGATGTTTACAAGGTTTTCACAATTTGACCCCTGGTGACCCTAAATGACCTTTGACCTCCACAAAAAACAGAAGACTTCTTTTACTTAATGTCGTACTTTTAAACATTAAATATGAAATTGGTCCGACGTTCCCTTCTTGAGATATCGTGTTTACAAGCTGGGCGTCACAAACGCACACACACACACATACGCCATCATGAATGCAAAAGTTTCGATCATATCATTGAAACCAAACAGAATTGGCTGGGATCTACTTGTTCATTACACAAAAACGTTCAGAAACCAGAATGCAAAAATGCATGGAGGTTCATTACAATAGACTTCTACTTGTTCATCAGAAATAGCGCTTTATAATATAAGCGTCCTGATTTCTTCCATAAGATATCATGTTTAAAAGATTTCAGAGTTTGACCACTGGTAACCCAGATGGCCTTCGACCTCCACCTACACAATTGAGTTCTTCTATACAATAAAACGCATCCGCATGCCAAGTATGCACATATGCATGCTTCCTAACTTAAGATATCGTGTTTACAAGGTTTTCAATATTTGACCTCTGGTGACCCAGATGACCTTTGAACTCCACTGAAAAACAATATATTACTCAATATAACACATCAATAATGATAAGTATAAGAAGTATCCATATTTCTAACTTGAGATATAGTGTTTACAAGGTTTTCAGTTTTTGACCTCTGGTGACCTCAGATGACCATTGACATCCAACAAATAAGATAGACCTATTCTACTCAATACGACGCATTCACGTGGTAAATATGAAAAGTGTCCATGTTTCCTATCTTGAGATATAGTGATTACGAGGTTTCAGCATTGACCTCTGATGACCTCAGATGACCTTTGATCTCCACAAAAACTTGAGGGTTCTTCCTCTTAATTAACGCATCAACATGGGAAGCATTAAAAATATCCATGGTTCCTATCATGAGATAACGTGTTTACAAGTTGGGCGTCACACACGCACATACACCAATTCATGACTGCATTGCTTACGAAAATTATCGAAACCAAAAATGACCCCTTGTCATGGGTTTCATTTCACAGTAGAATATTTCAGTTAACCAAGTTACATGAATCTACCTGACCATGGGTCACAAGATCAGATTCAAGTTTCTTTTATGAACATGAGGACAGCTCTTGTTTATATATCTCGGCTCATGTTTACATAATGTTTGTCCCCGCGCTCACACGAGCATCACCTTACCTCAGCCAATACTGATGAATGTGGGGATTCACTGCCACGTGCACATATAATCATTCCGCGCTTCACATCTTCTTCCTTTATACCGTCTAGAAGAACGCCAACCTGGTCACCCTGTTGACCTTTATCCAGTATTTTCCTGAAGGTTTCGACACCTAGATACGGAAACAAATAACCGCTGGGAAAACCTCGATAACGTGAATGGAACTATTTCGTGCATGTCTTTTATATTGAACTCGTTCACTAAACTGAAATGACATTTACCAAACTATGTTCATCAAAAGAAAATCACATCATGGTAGAACTCACAGAATAAATGTAGCTTTAATTTTTGAGTTATCGTATTAACAACGTTTCCAGACAATGACCTATGTTGACCCCAAATGGCCATTGAACTTCACAGAAAAAGAATAGGATTCTTGTACCGATAAGACGGATCCACATACCAAGTACGTAGTTAATCCATCATAAACTTTTTTGCGTTAACAAGCAAGTGTTACAAACACACACACACACCCTCACACACGCACACCATCGCATAGATTCCTTCTTACAACGGCAAGGAATATAAAAAGGTCCCATACCCCCCGCCCCCCAATCCTCACTACTTTGTAATCTGAATTTGCTTACCTCTAATGGTGGTTTCTATTTTGCCATTTGATCCGAAAAAATCCACATCATCTCCCAAACTTACAGTACCTGATTTTATCTGACCAATCACAACAGCACCTTGATCTGTCGAGGGAGAGGAATACTGAAAATTGATAACATAATTAAAAGGAAAACAGTTCATATTTACTGTTTACTCATTATATTGGAGTAGTGTTTATGATTCGTTTACTTTATAGTAAACTAATAAATCTCACATTAAGTTACAATATGAACGTGTCATATAGTGAAAGAAGTAATATTTTAAAGGGTTTAAAGTGTTCACTGCGAGAGCGTTGAATCTTCTTTGTGACAATGTCGTGTAAATGTGTAGATGACACATCGGCCAGAATCTAAATACGAAATGTGTAAGTTTTATACCAAATTTGGGCGCTGTATAAATGTAGTCTAATTGATTTCACCTGGTTTGGAGTATACGTGGGATATTGGCATGACAAATGACTTCTTAAGGTCCCCCAGCTCAGGCTCACTGAAGTAAGAATCCATTGCGTTCAATAGTTCACGAATTGGCGCCTCATCTCCGCTACCCTACGTAAGAAATGTAAAGGAAACCGTAAAAGCGGCCAAGCTGTTGAAGAACCCTGGCTTGGTCATATCAGGGAGTTGTCTGGGACTAACAACTTACATGGTCATACACTGGATATTAGGGATACATGCAGGCGGATGAGTGTGTGTGTAACGCCTCGCTTGTAAACACGATATCTCAAGACGGGAAGCTACCACATTGAGTAGAAGAAGCACTTGTTTTAAAAGAGGTCATAGGTCACGTGGCGTCATCAGGGGTCAAATTGTGAAAACCTTGTAAACACAATCTCTATCTCAAGAAGAGAAGCTTGGATCAATCTCATATTTAGTATGTATTTGTGACACGTTAAGTACATGACGCCTATTGTTGTTTGTAGAGGTCAATGGTCATTTGGAGTCACCTGAGGTCAAATTGTGGAAACTTTGTTTCATAATCTACCGTATCTCCAACCGTCCCGCCTATTACATGTGCGTGACTCCGCATAACAATAGGAGAGGTTGTTGGCAATTAGTTTATGGGCATCCGTAGATAGTTTCAGCGAACCAGCGACCAAAGTGCTGTTGAATTAACTGTGTCGCTATTTGTATCCGCACTCCGTATATGCATGGAGGTAAAAACAGACCTCCATGGTATATGGTAGGCCATACGAGAAATAATTGCTGATATAATGTCCATACGAATTAAAAATTATTACCGGTATTAATTCTATTTAGGCATTAATTCTCAGCCAATCACCATGCAGCTTCATATGCCGGTATTAAATATAATTAATACGGGCATTAAATATAATTAATACGCGCATTAAATAGAATTAATACGGGTATTAAATAGACCAATCACATCAGCGAATTTTTTACCACGCTCTGAGCTAGTGTTAATCCCCCAGCGTGAAAGCATGCAGTGCAGTTGGTAGCTAGCAAGAAAGGTACAACATACAACGCAATGGCACGCACGACAGACAAGCGAGAAGCGAACGATACTTGTAGGTTATTGCCAAATGTTGACCCTCAATCCCAGTCCGATGTTTTACCAGTATGTTGTCCACTGGTACTCGGTAGCAAACCACATTCATTTAGCCACTGAAACTTGAGGCCTAGGCTAAAGAAAGTTTGTTTTCAACTTACGTTTCCGAAAAATGTGAAATAAAATCACTCATGTTGGTTATGCTATATAAGGCTTCATTTAGGTTACGTTGAGCACGAATTATGAGAGGCAAACGATCCATTTTTATGGGGAAATTTTCCAAGACTGCAAAATAGTACGGTGAACGTAAGTTGTAGGTTGGCGCGGCGATCAGATCAGATGAATAAGTGAGAATCCTGCTGATGTGATTGGTCTATTTAATGCCCGTATTAATTCTATTTAATACCAGTATTAATTCTATTTAGTGCCCGTATTAATTCTATTTAATGCCCGTATTAATTCTATTTAATGCCCGTATTAATTATATTTAATACCGGCATATGAAGTGTGCATGGTGATTGGCTGAGAATTAATGCCGGTATTAAATAGAGTTAATACCGGTAATAATTTTAATTCGTATGGACATTAAAACAGCAATTATTTCCCGTATGGCCTACCATATCCGTACATATATGTGAATAAGGTTCATGTACTGCTTGTACATACAACAGTAAGGTAAAATTGGGTTCGTTAACACAAAAGCGTGAAGGAAAAAATGTTTTGTGTCAGAATACCAATACACTTAAGGTGGCTACATATCTCCTAAATTATTTCTTAGGCATTTCCTACATGCCATCAGTCATAATTCACAAAGTAAACAACAATTTAAGGAGTTTTGAGACAAGTTAGCTGTTAATGCTGCTAGCAATTTTTGAAAAGATTTTCACTCAACACCAGGTGCAGTGGAAGATAGATGCTCTTTCAACCAAGATTTTCAGTGCGTAAAACATCGCTTTGATTAAGGCAGTGTAATGGAAAAATAGCGATATGTTTCGCACACCAATCTGCAGCTAAAAGACAAGATAAATAACTGGGAATATGTGCGAATCGCGCTAATCGAGTAACGGTTCAAAGTAGCAGCGAGGTACGTGTATAGGCTTAAGACTCCCGCACACATAGTTACTGTATAGTACATACCTAGTAGGCCTACTAGAGGAACCCTAATGGAACAGAAGCTGAACTATCTTTGAAGGTATTTCTGTAGATGTTATATTTTTATATGTTTGAGACACTACAGTAGGCATAGCTGCTTATTAATGAGTCTGCGACATATTTTCACTTTGTTCATCAGAAAATTTTGGTGGAAAAAAGTTTCAATTTCATACTGCACAAAAACATAATTTTCCAATGTGCAATAACGTAGCACCATGTATCTGCCTAAGTGCCTACTCTTTGTTCATAGAAAGTATTGATGTTGTAGATATGTACTGTACTATGGAGACTTGAACAGCGATCACAGTGGCGAGTGAATTTTGCGTTTTGGCGAGTAGATCTTTAGTTACGGTCGCCAAATAGCGAGTACTTTTAAATATATTTCAGGTCGAGGATAGGCTGAAAACCTTTAAAACATGATTTCTCATGGTAGAAATCATGGATACTTTTCATATATATGGTATATGGATTTGCCATATTGAGTACAAGAATCCAAGCTGTTGCTTGTGAGGTCAAATCTCAATTGAGGTCACCAGAGGTCAAACTCTGAAAACCCTTTTAAATGATATCTAACGATGGGAATCGTGGATACTTTTCATATTTGGATGCATCACATTGACTACAAGACCCCTATTGTTTTTGGTGGAGTGGTGTAAAGCCACGTACAGTAGACTGACCTGAGTTTACCATGCCATAGTGTAATTATACATCAAAATAGTGGTTCGGGCCATTTATATTGTAACAGCTATTTCTGGTTAACAAGCACAAGTCTAGTGCAAGGAAGTCATCGAATCCTCAGGCGTTTTGTATTCTGGTTTATTTTAGTAAATGAAAGCTTACCTCGCCAGGGTCGGCAAAGACACACAGTAACTTCGTTGACTATATCCTGTTCAGCTTTCAAACAATCGGTTAAAGGCGAAGATATGTTTACCAAGAGGTTGGTTAAAACTTAACCAACATTGGGTAGGTAAACCTTCCATTTTTATTCAACTTGTTTTACCCCGAGGCTTTTAGAATTTGGAATAAAGTTTGCGATCGTACAATGAAAATTGACCCACATTAGTTTTATATGGATATGTGTACAACTGAAAATATTTCGGTATGTATATAGTGTACGGACATCGACTAGAAACGAACTAAGTTTAAATAGGAGCGGGGAGGCGGTACATGGGCGCGGAGGCGTCATGTGGGCGTGGAGGCGGTATGTGGGAGGTGGAGGAGCAGTAGATTAAACGATCAAAAAGGCAAACCTGCAAAGCGCGCAGAGCGGTTCCAAGAATGACCGGTATGTCATCTCCTGGGAATTCGTACTTTGAAAGAAGTTCCCGAACTTCTAGCTCCACCAATTCAAGTAACTCTTCGTCGTCAACTTGGTCACACTTGTTCAAGAAAACAATTATTTGACGAACATTCATCTGTAAAAAGGAAACCAAAAGAAGAGAGCAAAAACGGTTTAATGGCTGACTAAGCCAAAATGGTTCAAATCATTCTATTTTGTTGTTTGGGGTTTCTTTCTCATTACCATCAGCAGTGACGTCACAGCATTAAATGGGCCCCCCGGTATTTATTGTTTTCTTTTATAAGATCAGCATGAAGATAAATATATCATATTTTTTGGTTTTGGCAATGCAATGTCTTTGCTTCTAAGTTTGGACACGTATTTATATTTCTAAACATCGTGTCCTCACCGACAGGATATACGACATTAGATGGTGACTACTTCACACAGCCCTAACAATAAATTACATTGTTGGCAGTTGCAATGTGTGTACAAGTTGTGTGTTGAAAGGGGAGGGGGGGGACATAGACCCGGGACGATGAATTATTTGCATTATTTGCATTATAAACACGGGCACATATATACCTTTATCATGTAATAATGTGTAATATATTTATTTACTCTCTTATGCTCATTTAGGTCTCTTGGATCAACCTTTGGTATATCAACGAATGGCATTTAAACTTTGGATATGTCAACACTATAGACAATGATTTCAGAAGTTTTAACAGCCCGATTACAAGCGGGACTGATTGCACATGTAGTTTGTTCTTTGTAGCCTGGAATAGAACCCAGTGCTGTTACGTGTTGATATAAGGTACATACCAACTATATCAAATCTCATGCTTGTCACGCTAGATGTTATAAGTTGTAGCACAATCCATTGCTGTGTGAACATCTCTCCAAAATAATCCGAGCTCTTTGAAATTTTGCACAAATTAAGCAAAATATCATCGCACTCGGTTTGTGAGGGTCGTATATTAGATATGCCTGCATTCGCAACATTGTTAGCCTACATGTCAATGAATCGTATAAACCTACCTGTCTTGCGCACAGTATGTGTTCTCTTGTCTGAGGCATTGGACCATCAGCTGCTGATACAACCAAAATCGCAACATCCATCTGGGACATTGCAGCAATGGAGGTCTGTAGGAGAGGTAAACAAAATCAAACCTTCTGTTTTCGTTCTCAAACTTCGTACAACAAACGTGTCATGCGACTCATTTGTTCAAGTAGTAACACGAATGAATTATGCGTTTTCAGCGAAGTTATACAGTTATGGACATTGCCTAGATAATTGCCTAGCCACCCGCCCGGAACCGCACCCAATAACCCACGCACGCACTCAGACTTTCTATAATGGCAGACAGCACTAGGTCTTCTTAAATGTGATACAGTGTTGCCCCTAAATATGTTAGATAGTCAAATAATGGTGTGTCATGATCAGCTATCAACAAGCCCCCTTCTATATGAAATCCTTCATTCGTCTATTGACCTTTCACAGAAGTTACGCAGTACCACATACCTTAATCAGTCGTAGGAAGTTTTGAATTTACCCCCCTCCCCCAGGTTCGAAACCCTGTATACGTCACTGGTTTAAGCATTGGGCAGCCTATACCATTTACCCTGCCCGTGCAGAAAGTGGTTGACGCTACAAAGGTTAGATTCCTATAATAGTAGCATTTCCCTGGTTTCGTCCAGCCCTGCTGCGTCGAACCCCTTCTCCCTGTACGTTTTACTGTTTACCTTCACGTAATCAGCATGGCCTGGGCAGTCTATATGTGCAACATGGAAACGACTCGTCTCATACTCAGTATAGGTGTTATAAACGCTTATTCCTCTCTCTTTTTCCTCTTTCGCTCTGTCGAACGTCGCTATGGGTTTTGGATCTGCCAAACCGTCCGCTGCAAGAACTAAATAATTGTTTATTAATGAACTATTGTAGCAACAATGAATGGGTTAAGTAACTAATACTTTCGATTCATTTCATTCGGATTCGTTGCGTATATAGATATCTTTAACGACATGTTTTTGTACAAGACAAAACGAACTCATTTGCAAGCATGTACACACATTATGAAACAAAGCAGGAAATAATGCGATAATTGTTCCAGATATGAACTTAAAAAACACAGCAAACGGCCAAGTGAAGAAGGGAGAAGAAATGACCACCGTGAATAACTGCATTAGAGCATCAAACGCTGTTTTTGTGTTGGTGGAAAGAGCAAAGATAACGTGGTCTCAGAAAGAGCAAGTCCTCTGGTAGTGACAATTTCCATTGCCGTATTGCTGTTCTTTGATAAGCTTAGCAGAGACTTAAATGTCGTGTTATAGGACGGGTAAATTATCGACTGAATCAAAATCATACTTGTATCTATGGCAATAATAATTCTATTCTTCTGTAGTGATTACAAAAAGTCTTTACCCTGTTCTTTTACAGAAATTGATTTAACACTGTTTAGAAGGCTGAAAGATGTGGTTTAGAATAAAGTATTAGAAAGGTAAAGAAACCTCCTTTACGGGTTAAGTGAGGTGATGCTCATCATTTAACAACTGTCTGAATGTAAACATATACCATTTTTATGTTACGGCAAGGATATAAAGAGTACTTGTTACCCAAATTATGGATGCAAGCATCAATCAATGCATTCGTTTCAAGCAAACAACAAAGTGAGGGAAATTATTATTTGCTTTCGTGACGTGTTAGGTGTCCAAGCTTAGACATACTGCACGAGCTGAGGTTGTCACTTTGTCCAATGCGTGATGTCATAGTGAAGTCTACTAAAGATAATTCCCACAGTAAGTTACTTTCATCTTTTCCTTTTCATAGTTCACAGCGTATAACATAAACTATATACACGTATACCACTGTCATGAGGTTCCCTCCTGGAACATGGGGTTGAAAACCGACCTTTCCCCGCAAAATAAATAGAGAGACATCGTATTAAGAGTAATGCTACATCTCTATAGTTTATTAACCGTCTCTACGTCTGGTAAAATTTACTTTAGAAATCCTAAAAGAAAATACGAACATATTAAACATTTACAAGTGTGAAGCTCGTAGCTTGACAGGATGGCGTAGGCGTAGGGGTGTGGTGGGGTGGGAAACAATTAAAAAGCTAAGCCTTATTTTGATTGATTATACATATGGTTAATTAACAGCCAATGATATGATATGCGTACTGTCTGAAAGTGACAGTATCGTGGCGGGCATAGTTTTTATGGTAAGTGTCTACAGGGGGCATCAGTTACTGTAACACCGGTGGCGGGCATATGAATTCATATGCCAACATCATTGACGGTCATTTAGAATGACAATTACCTGCGTTTGCACTTTTTGTAGACTGCTTGAAAAGAAATCAGTGAACGGATCTTACCTTTTGTGATGGCAGCAGACAATGTAGTTTTCCCATGATCGACGTGTCCAATCACACCCACATTCAAATGCGGTTTACTCCGTACAAATGTTTCCTTAGACATTGCCTTCCGAAATGGTTACTCCAGTTTTGTTCAAAGAGTTGGACACTTTACATGTCTGTAAAAAAAAACATGTCGATTATGTTAGTATATATGCGTGCAAGTGACTTTCCCATCAAACCAGTTACAGCATTCAACCATCGATCGCTACCATTGACCTCGCTGCACTGTTTGTTGTTCGTTCAGTGATCGGTTGTTAGATTAACCTCAGCACGATACTTTTTAAGAACAAGAGCCCAAGGGCACTGTGGTTCCTTGCATAGGGGTATATGACAATACACATAATATTAACAAGCAAGATTGGGCTCAAATAGTCCAAGTAATTGTGGTCCTACATGTACCCATAAAGTAACCAAACACTATAGCCAACACTTTTGTGATCACAAATTGTGATTGGATTTTTGATCGGAAGGCACTTTTCACTTTGAGATCTGAATATGGCGTCGAAAATGTAAGAAAGATAGGGTCACCTACAAGCGGGTCAACAGATATGATAACATTGGTGACCTCAAACCACATGACCGTTAAGTTTGAAAATGTTCCACGACCCCATTCATAACTTGTCCCAAAATATCAACCATGTCACACCTTGGGCCGGGCATTGGGAGTTAATTGCATTATATGTCTAAAAATTAACTTTGAACTTGTATACATACATAACTTCACACACAAAGGTCACCCGGGGGTCAACCCATTGACATTTTTGATCGGTGAGACCTAACTAGAGCATCAAAACTGTAAAAATTCAAACATTTTTTATTTGCCCATTTTCTCCCACAAAAATACTATTTTTTTAACGTTAATTGACCTTTGGTGACCTCGGATCACATGAATGTTAAATTTCAAAATGTTCCCCTAACCAGTTCACCACTTGTCCCAAAATATCAACCTAGTCGCACACCAAAAACAATAGGGCACACCTTCTCCATATGGCGGATCTATAGGCCTCAATCCAACTTTCCCTTATTGAGATAGAGCGTACCCAAGCAAGTGTCACAGATGCACACACAGACACACACACACGCCCGCGCACACACACACACGCCAACCTGACTACATAGGTTCCTTTTGCTAAAGCAACTTAATCAAAAAGTCGCCCAGGAAAGAACCTGGGCACGAAAACCAATCTACCGAACGACTGATCCGCTCTCAACCCCAGTCCCCTTACATCGGAACTGTGACTGTGACTGTGTGATCATCGTCGGGTGTGCATCACCATTCCCCTCGAAAGGGAACAGATACCACACATGATCTTAGCCAAAAGGCGGGTGTTACTAAAACGAATGACAATTGCGTTACACATAACGAATGACAATATGTTGTACACACTAAAAAATTGCGTTGACTAAAACGAATGACAGTAAATGACAGCACAGACATTTGCTTCAACCGGATATCATAGTTCAGACTTCGTGGGTATATTAAAGCCACGCAAACCGAGTGGACGCGAAGTGCGTGGCTAACAGATCTAGTAAAGTACGGACAAGATACAAACGCACCTTATAGTAAGCGAAATTGAAAGTCCGATTTTAAAAGTAAATTTAACGTCATTTTCCGATATTAATTGTTAGAAACTAACAATACTATAATCTTGAAACGGCTAAAAATTTCAGGAAGAGTCCTTATATTGGACATTTCTACGAAAAAAAAGATTTTTTTTTAGACATCATAGCATTTTCCACCCAAATTAATCGTGGATAAATCAGTTTCAAACATACCAATTAGCCAACACCTAACAATTACTTCAGTTATCTTTCTATATAAATCTATAGAGGTAAATGTCAAAAGCACAGCACTCAAGCGCATTCTCACACAAAACTTTCCCTGTGGTTTCTATCCGTAAATAACACCAAAACCCTGCAACCACGTAACATCCCATGCCATTTTCCTCAAATCATTTTTGGGCAGAAAACCAATAACCGCAATTTACTCCACTCCGTTAATCATTCTATCTCCACTCACCACCGTCCTTTGTTGTCATTCGTTGTCATTCGCTGTCATTCGTTTTAGTTTGTCCCCAAAACCCTGGTTGCCCTTCTTTTCAGTCTTTGAATTCGCAGTGAAATCGCTGTGGTCAGTAAAGTCTTTTGACTGACCCTAATTCTGCTCAGCGTCGCGAAAAGGTCTCCCTACATAAAATAGGAACAATGCAACGGCTGTTATATTTTTCTCACTTTCTACATACGCTTCGGCGCAATCACAGGAACGAATCGCTCATACAGTGATGAATAGCTCATAGCATGATGAATAGTAAGAATCGATTGGCCGATACGCCGTAACCATGGAGTTAGAAGAGAACTCCATTCCTTAACGAAGGCTTGACTGACCCGTGATCAAAGGTCGCCTGTCATTTGCCAAATATCATTTATGGGTGTGAAATTTGGTGGTTTAAAGCTGTAGGGACCGAGAGAGAGAGGGGGACATGTCAGTGGCGGAGCTAGGGGTATTGGTCAGAGGGGGCGAGAAAGGTCTGAAGGGGCGCTTTCGACACTATCTAAGGGGAGCGCCACCACAGGTTGGCGCGGAGCGTACAGAATTTTTTGGAGTAAAGATACTCCCTAGATCGCCGGAAAAGACCCATTCCGTCCTTGCTAATTTGCAGATAAACGAAGAATAAATAGCCGTTATAGCATTTTGTCAGAAAATTACACCAACAAAATGTGACAAATGTCAATAGGTAGATGAGAGCGCAATAAAAAAGTCAATAATCGCGAATAAGTAGAAAGTGGTAAAAAGCTGAAAAAGGCGCCAGCAGTCCATTTGAGTCCGTCAGGGGGGGGGGGCATGCCCCCCCCCCTGACTGTATGGACGCTCCGCTACTGTGCACAATAAGTAAAGGTAAGTAACCATAGGCAGTAGATACATGCTATGTAGGCTGGAACGCTTATTGAAAATGTGCGTCCTCTCCCGTTCCTCTTCCTTAAGAAAGGTTGTAGAATGGTGGGAGCTTGCTTCTTCGGCCAAATGTATGGGTGAAAATGACAATTTGACTGGGAAAGAAGAATCTTGAAACAACTCGGGAGGTTTGCTAAGAAGGGGCACATCGGTGACTATGAGGCTTATGGGGACTGTAAAGTTCTCTACTCCAAAGAATACACTAACAGTATAAAGTATATTATATTCAACTTGTTGCTTCTATTTCTAAATCAGTTCTGCCCCTTAATAATAATATGTACATGAATTTACTACAGTGGGAAACAAGCAGGGTGAGTCATGCAGTGTTTATATACAAAGATAAGAGCATCGCCTACTGGAGGGAGAGAGGTCAAAAGGCCACAGCAACGAGACCACAGATTCTAAGTAATAGCCTACAGTAGCTGCAGTTACTTAAAGGGGTAGCACATCGTATATCTTGGACATTACAGAGACCTTTTTCGTTTTTGTTGGAATGATAACCTAATGCTTAGTACTGTACAATACGTAACATGTGTTTCAATGTGCTAAAAGCGAAAACATAGGGTTAAAGAAGTCCTTTCAGTATAAGAAGCATATTACAACATGAAACAACCAATTTGCACACATACACGATCATTGCATAGATTCCTTTTGCCTTCGACAAGTAATTAAAAAATAATAAAAAGAAGACCTCTACAGTACTTGTGAAAAAGAGAAACTAGAAATCCTAATTTAATAAATCCACAAGTTGAGTCCCTATATCAACACTCTGAAGAAATCATCGATTTAGTATTTGTTCTAAATCCTAAATAAAGAACGCACAGTTCTATATTCTCATTCTATAGAAACTGCCTTCCTCCTCAAGTTTCAGAACGACTGATTTTACTGCCCCCGTGTCCACATTGAAAGCTATATAATCTCTTCAATCATTTTCAGTCCGGCTGGAACCCTTTAATATGCATCGGTTCTTTACCACTCCTAGAACGTCTGCTAAAATATTGTAATCCTATAAACCAAATAAAGAACGCACCTATATACTCATTCTAGCAACTGCCTTCCTCTTCAGGAAGTTTTAGAACGACTGAATATACTGCCCCCGTGTCCACATTGAAAGCTATACTCTCTTCAATTAACCAGGGAGTTGTTATGGAACATAAGAACTCCCTGCTTCAACCATTTTCAGTCAGGCTGCAGAAAATTTGGGAGTACTACAATGAAACCAAATCCTCATATCAGCCTTTTTTAAGAAACCAGAATCGGCTTGATTAAAAATTTACTACGGAAAAGAAAAGACATACATACCACGTAACTCTTGTGTCTGCACTGAAATGCTTTGGACTTCTTACGTACTTCTTCTTCGTTAAAGGTGTTGAACAGACTTTGCAGAGATGCTTCGCACTTTATCAAGTTTTGCTGTGCCCCAGTTTTCAGTCACGTGTGAGTTATTGAAATCTTATTCCAAAGTGACCTATAAAGTTGTGTTCGTAAGTTGTCAAACAGGTCAGTTGTTATAAAGAGTTTCACACATTCTTTGCTACCTACTGGTCAACTTACGACACAAACAGTATGGATAGTGGCGTAGCATTAAAGAAACAATAGGATCACCTCGCCCACTGCGTGGTATGGATGAGTGGGTTTATTATAGTCTGAAGAAATAATAGCACAGCGTTGGTTTAGTTTAGTTTAGTAGAAGAAAGGATTAGGAGGGACACTTAAGTCCCCATCAAGGACCCTATAGAGAGAGAAAAAACAGAAGACACAAACACTCAGACCCGATTACAATGCATACAGTGCTTGTCCAAAGCATTCTTAAACCCATTGACACTACTTGCAAGTACAACTTTCTCAGGCAAACCATTCCACTCATTCACAACCCTATTAGAAAAAAAGTTATGCCGAATATTAATCCTACTATGTGACATTTGGAGTTTAAGACAATGACCTCTGGTACAACTACTGTTAGCAGTAGTTAACATGAAAAAGTCGGTAAAGGATAAATTGTCGAAACCATACACAATCTTGAAAACCTGGATCAAGTTCACGTTATCTGTAAAAAAAACAAAAAAAAAACAAGAATGTGTATGTTATATTTACATGTACAGGGATATGTTATATAAAAAACAGTCATTTCAATCCCATCAAAGTTCGGACAATGTCGTGACGTCACACACTCATGTTGTCAAGGTTATCGACAACACTGCAAATCCCGCTTGTTGATAGTATCCTGTGTACATGAATGCTTCGGAAGTTGGGACAATATTGCCTATACTGTACCTTCATGTCACGCTTCAAAGCACTC